>PVHX01014356.1:0-50799 GCA_004024805.1 Geosciurus inauris
TTACTGTACTGTGCTGTTTTTAAGTCTTTAGGGTATAGGCCAAGGAGTGGGATAGCTGGGTCAAATGGTGGTTCCATTCCGAGTTTTTTAAGCAGTCTCCATACTGCTTTCCAGATTGGTTGCACCAATTTGCAATCCCACCAGCAATGTTTAAGTGTACTTTTTCTCCACATCCTCGCCAGCACTTATTGTTGCTGGTGTTTTGGATAGCTGCCATTCTGACTGGGGTGAAATGAAATCTGAGGGTAGTTTTGATTTGCATTCTTAGTTTTCTCTAATTCACAGTTTGATTGATTGAGATCTGGAATTCCCTACAGTGCCAACAGTTTTACCTTCTTAATACAGAGAATATCCTGCAAGCAATAGAACAATTTACAGGGCTAGAGTTGGGGTATATAAATATAGATAAATGTAGAAATATATTCAAATACAGGATTTTCTTATATAATGAATATTAATGAATAATTTCTCTGCAAACATTAGCTAGCTTTTGTTCTTTTATCTGCTTTATCTTACTTTGTGTTTCTTAGAAAAAAATTATTTATAAATAATAAATAGAGGTTTTTGTCAATTTAACAAACAAGTGACAAAATAAAATACCAGTCTTTAAGAGCAAAAAAAAAAAAAAGAACCAAATCTTAGTGGATTAATACAATAAAAGCTTATTTATTAGTTGCATTACCTGCCCCTCTTGTATAAGCTCTGCCTCTGCATGTGATAGTCCCTTGAAGACACATCCTGATGGATCCCCATCATCAACACTCACATATCCATTGACTACTGAATGTTCTCCATACATAGGATGCACATCAGTCACTCCCATTTCATTGGCCAAAGCAAATAAAATAGTTACACCTAATAAAAAAGGTGCAGAAAAGTGCCATCTTACCAGACATAAGAAAGAAGGATAGTATCTGATGGGAGACAGATAACTATGATTGGGAGAATTCTAAGAAAACTCCATGAGTCCCACCCATGGTGTGCATATACTATGTAATTTTGCTTTGACTGCATGCAGGACCTGAGAATAGGATGAAGCATTATTCATACTTATGATTATTTTGTATAAAGTAAAAGTAAAGAGATTTTCATATATAATTAAGGTCCAAAATCAGTTGATTTTATGGTAATCAAAAAGGAAATTTATAAGGATGGGCCTTACTTTATCATGTAAAAACACTGGAAAGAGACACATGTTTCCTGAAAAGAGATGTTCTCTTGGCCTTGAAGATAAAAGCTTCCAGTTGCTCTATGACTGCAAGCAAATCAATTCCATCTAAAACTAAATGAGCCTGGGATAGAAAACACTAACTCTCAGATGAGAACTCATCTCCAGCCAACTCCTTAATTGTGATACCCTGAGTGAGGAAACCACGTAGGCCATTGCCAGACTCTGGCTTATTGAGAATCTAAGATAATAAATGTATATGTTTTGGTAATTTGTTACATATCATAGAAGCCCAATAAGGATAATATGCTCATCAACTTCACTATCACTCCATAATTTAGATTATTTTATTATCTCTACTTTATAAACAAAGAAACTGAGTCATAGAGAAGTCAGAGAAAGGCTAGTACATGGTAGACTAGACACTGTTGCTATGTTATATGTTCTATATTCTCCCTTCTACTGTACAATAATATAGTTCTCTAACATTCTAGATAATTAAAATTTAGTATTTAAAACTATTAGTAAGAAAGAAAAACATCATTTTACTTTCTCGGCTGAGAAATAGGAAATCAGGAATGAAAATAGTGTGATGCGCAATGAGAATGGAGAAATTTACAGGGATGAAACAGGACAGTTTGCACCTTCTGCTCTTTCTTACTGTCCTTTTTTTTTTTTTTTTTATCTCCTGCTCTCCAAAACAATGAGACAATTCATTAGTCTTGTTGCCATTTTATATGCTGGATCTATACTTCAACACATTTTCAGTTCTTTTTCCATTTCAAATTATTTCAAACTTCTGAAAGTGATATCCAGGAAAGAGATTTTATGAAGGTAAAGACTAAAGTTTGAGAAATATAAATAAACCAGAAACAATGATAATATCCATCAATGATGCTGTCATATATGTATATTTATTTATAAAAGCTAAAAATTCATTATTGAAGGATATTTATCATACTTATAAGGGTAATATTCTGTAAAAATATTGAGCATGTCTGTTCATATATAATCACATACAATGTCATTTATTGACAAGTGAGAATGACTTTACTAAATTATATCTTTTTCACTTGACCAAAATGAGTTCAAAAGAAAATGAATTTGTAACATTACTTAATTTGATGAGTTTGATACATACGCATAATACCTGTGTATCTCAGAAAATAAATGCACTTGGAAAACAATATTTATGACTACTTGGCTCATTGAAGATAGTTAAGAATAAGAAGAATCAAAATTTAAAAAGTAGGTTTTTATAAAAAGAATTATAAAGAAATTATATTATTACATAGAGCTTTCCCTCCTTATTATGCAATATTTATAATATTTCTAGTAATTTGTTTCTTTTTTCTGAAAATATCCTCTTTCCTATTATATATGAGAAACTATATGGCTTAAGAATGTCTTAGAAAATTACATTGAAAAGTCAATCACATGATATATTCTCAAGGCTAATGGTACTAAATGCATTAGATTTGGTCCAACATATTGGGGGTCAAAGGAGCCCCATTTATTCTTTGAGAAAAAAAATGAGGACAAAATGTTCTCCAAATGCAAAATTCTTTGAAAATGCCCTGAGTTTGACAGTTATAATTTGAAACATTCACTTTAATTTTTGTAGGAATATATGGATGAAATAATATTTATAAAATAAAGAACAGATTAACATATTGTGGAGGGTGTTTTAGTTTTCACAAACAATATCTATAGAAAAGCTGGATAATGTTCAAAGAATATACAAATTGGATGTTATTTATTGTTTTCCTCTAAATTTGTATTAAGTTCAAATATTTTTTAAACACTAAAGAAAAATGCTTTGAGTTATATAATTACTTCCAAATTCATACTTCTCTTTATTTTGGACTTTACTTCAAGCATTAATTTCAGTTTACTGTAGTTAAGGAAGGCTACAATATTATTTAGGAATATTGAATTGGTCTAAACATATTTGTCCATTCAGAAATGTGGGATCTTTTTTTTCTGTTCTTGATGCAAGGATCTTAAATACAATCTACTTGATATCTGAAAAGAGCTATTCTTTCCCCAACCTCCACACCTACCAATTTTGAGTCTCATTACTTGCACAGTTTTTGAACTTCTGAATTTTAAATAATTATTGTTTTATGCAGATTTTTTGCTGTTGTGACCAAAAGACCTGACAAGAACAATTAGTGGAGAAAAAAATTTATTTTGGGGCTCTAGGTTTCAGCAGTTTCTGTCCATAGACGGTCAACTCCATTTCTCAGGGCCTGAGATGAGGTAGAACATCATGTGTGTGGTGGAAGAAAGTAGCTGAGGACATAGCATCAGGAAGCACCAGCTCTCCTCATCACAAAAAAGTACAAACCCCAAAGGAATGCTGTGAAAGACCCACCTCTTCCAGCTACACCCTACCTGCTTCCGTTTACCACTTAGTTAATCCCTATCAGGGAGATAATTCACTGATTTGGTTAAGGCTCTCATAACCAATTATTTTATCTCTAAACTTTCTTGCATTGTCTCACACACGAGCTTTTGAAGGACACTTCATATTTAAACCATAACAATAACATATTATAGATATCATTACCAACAGTTTGCCCCCAGAAGTAACATAAGATACTCACATTTTGCATTGCCTGGAAACTTCTGAAATATTTTCTTCCATCTTGTTTCAATCTTAAATTTTCAATTCACATGGCACTCTTAATCTCTGATTCTATTATTAATTTGTGAATTTATGTACACTAAAATGTGTGTATCTAGACTAAATTCAGTTATACCCCTCTCTGAATATCCTTGTAATTCTGGCAAAAAAAAAAAAAAAATCTAAAAACAAGTAACTTACATGTACTCAGATAATGGAACCAATTATGATGAAATATTTATGCTTTCCCTTAAAGGAGATTTTGAGTAATTGAATATAATACAAATTTTTATTTGGCTAGATCAAGACACAAAACTTTTGTCAATGTAACACTTGTTAGTGGCCTTCCACATCAAATATAAACTCCAAACATTCATTTTCCTACAACATGATTTTTATCTATTTATTAATAAAACCCAGTACAAACATGTTATACTTTCTTTGAACTTTCTTTTCTTTTGTTCAACATGGATACCAGACTGTGTTTTGTCCTGCTTGATATTAAATTTTGAAGGAACTCCTATTATTTTTATTATACAAATTCTGCCCACTATTCTAAGTTCTGCTCAGTTTTTACATTGCTCACAAATTCAAAATTCATTGTTCCAGTTCATACTAATCTAACATTTTGAGCTAATAGATATTATACAATACTAAAATTCTCAATTATTTTCTAACATTCTGACATCATTTATTTTCTATCTCTAACAAAATAACGAACTTCTAAATTTTAGAAAGATATTCCATAATTTTGTCTTTTTGTTTTCCTTCTCCATTACTTAGTACTATGGCAATTCCCAGTAAAATGAATACAATAATAATCCTATAGAGTCAGACTCCAAGCATATTATCCTAAAATACTAAGCAAATTTCTAGCACTGAAGTGTGCACTAAACATTAGCTAATAAGGGTTAATTAATTATGTTCCTAGCTTGATATTGCTAAAACTACTCAATGTTTCCTAAAATATAATCACTTTGAAGGTTTAATGTCATATATATGAGTCATCAGGAGTAGATTTTTGCAAGAATGTATGTGATATATTCCTGCTATGAAGACAAAGTAAAGTAATTTTGTTGAAATTGAAGTTGCAAAAGGCAAAGGATGAGAGAATGCTTTAGTAAAAATGTACATTAATTTATATAGCAATACTTTGGTCACTTCACCCTTCAGTGTTCATATATATATCATTCCAACTGAGAATGTGTGATATAAATGTTAATAATGTTTTAAGATTAAGTGTAGAAACTCATTATAAATTCTAAAAGTAACATAAAATGCTAACTAAATTATTTCCTTATGATTATGTTATTCTATTTGTAACTCTAAAAAGTCCAATATGACTTTTAAACTATAGTAGTGGCAGTGGTGGTGGTGGTACATGTGCATGAGTGTGTGCGTGGTATCTCTCTGTGTGATACACACTAAATTTGTCTCTCCTTGCTCATCTGACATGAAAAAAAGTGAACAAAATCATGTTCATTAATCCCTACCCTACCAATTGAACTTCTATATTATGGGTCAACAGTACCTGACTAAAGAGTTACAAACTCAGGAATTTCATCACAAAAATATTCTGTTTCTCTGAAGGTAAAATGTTTCACCTTTCTCAAGCCACCATTAAGTTATTTGTTGGTCTGTAATGAATCATGCTGTCAAGTCTGAGATAAACAGAATCTTGTTACTTCTAGGTAGCCCTGGTCTGTTTCCGTGATTCAGAGCTGATTTGAATATTTAACTTCCTTTTGGAAAAATCATAATCAAATTACCAGAAGCTTTTTTAATTGTGCCAAGACTAATAAAGTAATGATATTTATTTAGAGAAAGAACTGGATGAATGAATGTGATATAAATAATCTGGTCAAAATAACATTGTGGTCCTGTTCCATGTTACCTTCCTTTAAGGCATCTGGTACTATTTCATGTGTCGGAACAGTTCACCAGATGAGCTGGGCCTGTATTATTTATGAGACTGTTATGTTCTCATGGAATCCTTTTTATGGAAAATAGCATCATTGATTTAATAAGAAGGACACTGTTGGAGAAGATGTAACAATATGCCATTTCCTTTCCAACAAACAACAAACAGGATATCCAAGGCAAAATTGTTAGAGTTGATGTTTTCCATCTGGTGGAGGTCAAGAAAAATGGCAATTGATATATTACCAAAAAGCTAAAGTTTGTATGCAGCTTCAGATGAGAAAGTTTTCTTTAAACATCTTCCTATAGAGGTTGTAGAAAGACCTAGATTTTGCATTTATTTAAACTTTTCCTTAAAAACTTTTCAAGGGATGTTTGAAAAGCATTTGATGGAAGATTGTCTTTATCACTTAAAAAATTTTTAAGATTTAAAAGTTTAGGATTATCCTTTAAACATATTGTTGTTTAAATAACTTCACATGTGCAATTTTAATTATTCTAACATACTAATTAAAATACATGTAAATATAAAGATTCTACAACTACACTGAGGTCAAATCCTACATGAGCCACTTTCTGTGTGACCTTATATTCATGACTCAGTGTTTCCCTACTTGAGATTCATCATCTAAATCTAGAAGCTGTGATGACTGAATGAATTAATTCATATATAAAACTTCACCAGTGACTAATATGCACTTGAAGATTAAAAGTATAGCTGCCTTTACTGTTACTATTAAAATATTTCATCAAAATATCAATTGACAGGGTAAATATGTTTGTTTTTTATTTTCTGGAAATTTCCCTCCCCTTCCTATGAAAAAGAAGTAAACCAGATAGAGGCTAGCAATATTTTGTATTTTATAATCTTTCTGATTATTTATTTTGAAGGTTTAAAGTTGAAGAATTAGAGTAATAAGACTGAATTCAAGATTTTCTTGTACAAATATGAATTAATAGTATTATTTTGATCTCAGGTTCTCAGACATTATTCCTCTAGTGTTACAAATATGCTTCAAACAAATTATGGTGATTAAAGGTGAGTTTTTATAATGATGTATGCTAAGTTAAATGCAACTGTCAGCTTTCACCTTGAGTGAATGTGATTTGTCTAGAATAAGACATGGATTTCTCCTTCACTATAAGCTACTTCAATACTACATATTGAAGATCTAGTCAACTGGAATCCTTAGATCTTCTGTATATGAACTGATTTGATTTCAACAATTTTGCATTCCACTCTACTCTGCAAAACAAATGTATATATGGGTTATTATTTCTATTAACTTGCGTCTTGGTTGTTGCATTCTTTTCCCTTACAAGTACTATATTGATTTTGAAATGTTGTTATTAAAATCTGACATTTATTGAGCACATATTAATTTCTAAATAGAGTGTTAAACATTTATCTCATCAGCTCTAAAAATAGTCACATATTAAATTATTTCAAATTTCATTTTATATGTTATTAACTGATTTCAGATTTTTTCATTTGAAAATTTGGTAAGCCTACCTTAACTCTTCTTTAAGCCACTGATAAGAAAAGATTTAACAAGAACAATCACAAAGTAGCTCAATAGTCTACCAAAAATGGCCTTCTTGTCTTAAATTTAGGCAAGTGCATATTTAACTGCTTTCTTGACATTTCAACCTACACATGTATTAGATGCTCTAAATATATGTCCAACCATTTCCTTGTCAGTTGTTTTACTTCTTTTTAATTACCTCCAGTTTTCTCAAGTCATTAAACTTCAAATTGAATCCCGAATTTCTCTTGCCAAATAAATCCTTATTCTGCCTACTTCTTGGAATTATCGTAGTTACTGTTCTAATCCAAGTAAGTTAAGTTATTCACATATTCTGTTAGCCAAATCCATAGTTGAAACTATAGCCAGAATGATCTTTCAAAGAGAAAAAAAAAGTCCTTATTATTACTCTCCTTTTTTGTAACTCTTAAAGTATGAGAATTAAATTCATTATATAAGATGTTCTTGAAATCATGTTTCTCTTCTTGCTTATGCTATAGAAATAGTCTTATTTAAATTCTACAAAGTTGTCATTTGTCTTGTCTTTCAGATATGACTTTCCCTCTTCCTCCTCTCCCACCTCCTCTTCTTTCTTTCTCTTGCACACCAGGCATGGAGCTGGGCACATCGATGACTAAACAAGCTCTTGTGATGTGTACATTTTAATTCCAAAAGTTACAATACAATGAAATGAACAAATAAAAATAAATATTTATCAAGTATGTTTCTTCAACTTCCTTTTGCCTTTCCTAATTAAGGTGTACTGATATTCTATGTGAGAGCTTAGACATAGATTAAATCTCAATTCTTCATGGAAGCTCGTTTTGATCTTGCAAATTGTTACTCTCCTGTCTTAGGTGGAACAATATTCCTTATTGTGTTTTTAATTATGTCATATGTGTCATGATTTATTTAAGATGTGTCATTGCTAACAATCCTGAACTCCAAAAAGGTGGGACCATAACTAATTGTCTGCTTTTATATCTGCAGACCATTGTATGGTTCCTGGAAGAAATCAATAGCTACTTACTAATTCATGATTGATTGATCTGCCATAAATTAAGTAAACAAAAAAACATATACTTTGAATATTAAACAAATACTACATTAATGAAATAAAAAAAAGCAGGAGAACTCACTATTTTGTTTTAAGTCCTTTTATCCTACATTGTGTGTGTGTGTATATATATATGTGTGTGTATGTGTGTGTGTGTGTTTGTATAATCATTTTTGTACCTTACAAAGGTATGTAATTATGTTTGTTAATATCTAGTAAACATGATTTTAAAAAATTAAAAATACTAACAATTTTTTCCTTGGTGAAATACCATTTATGTATCAAACTGTGTAAAATATATGTGCAGAGTCATGTACAATCAATGAGTTACAGTAGAATTCAAGGGAGATAAAAATATCTCAAATAAAGTGAAAAATGAAAACTTAGATACTATATGTATAAGTACAAGTGATCATAAGAGATTCTATGAACAATTACACACCAAATATGTAACTAGAAGAAATGGATAAATTTCTAGAATAATACAATCTACCAAGAATCAATGTGAAGAATTGGAAAATGTAAACAGTTCAATATTAAAAAGACTGAAGCACTAATCAAAACCTCCATCAAAAAAATACTTTTAAAGAAGTATTTTTACCAAACATTTAAAGAAGAACTAATGCCAACACTACTCAAACTCTTACAGAAATTGAAGGATAAGGAATACTTCCAAACTCATCTTAAAAGGCCAGAATGACCTCAGGATCAAGTAACAATAAAAATATTGTAAGAAAAGAAAATTGTATGCCAATATCCCTGATGAATGTAGGTGCAATAATCCTTAAGAAAAGAGTTTAAATATAAAACAAGGTTATGGTAATCAGAAGAGTTTGGTATTGACATGAGAAAAGACACATAGATCAATGACACAGAACTGAAAGCTTGGAAATAATCCCCTGCATATATGGTCAGCAAATGTTTCAAAAAGTTGTCAAGAATATACAGTGAGGAAATGATGAAAAGATGTGCTAAAATACTCTGATTGGCTCCAAAAGAAAGTAGGAAAAGTTTGGAATATGATTATTCTACTAACTAGCCTACTTCATCATTTTGATCTGTTTAAACTCTGTATTTTATTGAGAAATTTTTGTCCATGATTTTGTTCCAAAAACCAGTTTCTCAAGGTTTTGATTTTAAGGAATAAATTTAGTAATATAATGTCCTTGATATAGATTAAAATGAAAGAATATACTTTCTTAAAAATATCTTAGGAAGTGCAGTTTGAAAACTGAAAGACTTCTATTGGTATATTTTAGTTGATATAGCTATTTCAATAAAGTAATAGAAAACACTGTCCTCAGGTCAAAACTTCTCCACTTAGACACTTCAGTAGTAAGGTTGACATTATGATCAAAATATTTCTATGTTCAATGAAGAATTTAAAAGAGATAGGTTCATATTTATTATTTGAGAAAAACAAACTGAATCAGATGTTCTAATTAAGTCTGACATATACTGTATACTGATACATAATATATATCTCAATTCTAGAACTGATTATATGTAATACTTAATGAATTTGAACAATAATTTGTAATCATTTTCATTTTTGCTCTAATTTCCCCCTCCCACCTCAAGTTTGGTTATCTTTCTATCAATTATTTATATAAAATTGTGATTTAACCCATGGTATCAGGTGCCATACCTATATAATTTTGACTTACTATGTTAACTTGGACAGGTTTCATGTTCTGTAAAATGGAGATAAAAATAACAGCAAAAACTACTATTGTTTTGCTTATTAACTAAGAAAATATGTAAACAGTTCTTAACCATTATTCATTTGGTGCATGTATAGAAAGTGTTGTTTCTTTTTACTTTGACCTACATTAATTCTCTAAAGCCCACGTAGCTAGTATCACTTGAAAATGCAGAATAATCATGTAGCTATTACAGCACATTTATAAATTTTTATAAACTCTCATAAATCTACTTCAAGTATTTTTGCAGACGGATTGATGTTAGAGTGTCATAAGCAATAACTATCCTAATAGCTAAAGTCCATCATTCCTATAAATTTTCTTTGGTATTAGAAGAACATCTCCCATGGAAAGTATATAATACTTATTCAACATATCATTTGGCCATCCATATACTCATTAAACATCACTTAGCATTAATTATTTGCCAGAAACTTTAAGAGATAAAGGGGCTTATATCTTATCCTCAAGTTCTTTATGGTCAGAGGAGATAAATGAAAGTTTAATGCAATGTCAAAAATAGTGTCAATAGAGAAACATAACTAAAGTACTATTGATACTTAAGATGACTGGGAAACTAGCTTTAGCTGGAAAAAGTAAACAGTATCATGAAAGATACTGCAATTGTTTTAGACATTTCATGTGATTTATACAATCAAAAGCAAAGTTTGTGTAAGAATTTATAACTGTCATGAATTCAATTTTACATTTGATAGCATTTTAAATAACTTATATTATCATATAACTAATTAGGAATTTTAGCATGTTAAAAATTCAGCAAAATTTTTCCATAATAAGAATTATGTTCAGAAATCATTTAATCATTGTAGATGAAAACAATAATAACTGTAATAAAAATAAAAACATCATTTTGTGAGATGGTTGACATAAGAAAATGACAAACATGTTTTGTTTGTTTGTTTTGCTTTTTATTTTTGATTTTGTTTATTCGGTACTGGAAATTGAACTGAAGGCATTTTACCACTGAAATACATCCCTAGCTCTTTTTATTTATTTAATTTTTTATTTTGATATAAGTTCTCACTAAGTTGCTTAGGGCTTCACTTAAGTAGATTAGGTTAGCCTTGAACTTGCGATCCTTCTGCCTCAGCCTCCTGGTTGCTGGGATTTCAGGTGTGTGCCAGAACACCCAACATAAACATGGTTTTTGATGAATAGAAATATATTTTTTTCACTTGGTATCTAAGATAAAACAAGTTTTGACATTGCATAATTTATATCCTATTTATTAACTACATTTGTCTAAAGTAGTCATCATTTAAATTATTTGTCTATATTCTGTTTTCTAAATTTAAAACAATTGTTGTTGTCATCTCTGAACACATTTTTTGTTGTTGACAAGAAAAAGAAATAGTTTGAAAGCGACACTAAAAAGAACTGAAATTTCTGAAAAACAGTTTCCAGAAGAAAAATATATGTATATATGTGTAAATGTGTGTGTGTATATATATATATATATGTATATGTACATATATGTATTGACTTATTCATGTTTTCTTTGCCATTTATTAGGAGTACAATAGGTGAAAGCACAAATCTCTATTAGTTATTTAAGGAAATCACTTTTTTACAGAAAATCTATAATTAGATACTAGATGCATTAGCATAGAAAAGTCTTTTGAAGAAATTTTCATGAAACAGGAGCAAAGTCAAGTGATTTGAATCTCCGGTGTTTTAAAATGTGTGAAATATATAAAATCATAAGCATTGTTGAATTATAGCCTATTTGCTGACTTATTTTGAGATTTCAATCAAAGGTTTTCTTTTAAGTAGGAATAATAAGAAGAGATTACTGTTTGATCTGAGCCAAGACTTCATTGTAAACAGGTATATGCTCTCTTCTTTGATGGAAAGCCTTCTTTAGATAGGAAATGGAAATTGACACATTATATGAAACATATTGAAAAAGAAGATATAAATCAAAACTGATTATCAGTGTTTCTAATTGTAAGACTCTTTGAAGTCTTAAGGACAACAGTTTGTTACCAATCAGTCTGGGGTAAGGAGGGTGAGAAGTATCTCACTAGAATCTTTTCTCTCTGAGTTACCACTATTTAAAAGATTAAAGGCATGTTTCTCTACAAAAGTCAAAGTCAAAACTAAAATAAAACAGATGTTTCCAAGTGATAGATTGATAGACTTTTTAGGAGGAGTGTGGTTTGTTTTATGTAATTTAGGCATCATATTTATCTATATGTAGGTATTTGATAAAAGGTGAAATTTTACTAAGAAAATATTTTTAATAATATGAAAGACAATGTCTTCTGCTATCCAACAGCCATACTCCCACGGGCCATCTTAGATGGAAGATTTATTTCTAATTTCTACAAATCTGAAAATGCTTTCCCAAACTCCTTTACTATTAAGGCTAGTTATTTATTTCAGACCTGGCCAATGGGATCTGAGAAGTATGCTGCGAAATTTTCTTTCTTATTAAAGTGAATGAAATACATCCATCTCTTGATTGCTTGATCTCTATATATGAAGCCTGGAACTGATTGAGTTTAATTAGTGACCATGAGGGATGAGCTAGTATGCAGGTTGAAGATGACATAAGGAAGATCTTTTTTATTATTTAAAATTTTTTTTAGCTGAGCATAGGAGTTCATACCTGTAATCCCAGAAGCATAGGAGGCTGAGACAGAAGGACTGTGAGTTCAAAGCCAACCTCAGCAATGGCAAGGCACTAAGCAACTCAGTGAAACTCTGTCTCTAAGTAAAATACAAAACAGGACTGGGGATGTGGCTCCATGAATTAGTGACCCTAAGTTCAATTTCCAGTACCAAAAATCAAAACAAAACAAAACTTTTTTAAAATTTTTTCTTTTCAGTTATATGTGACAGTAGAATATATTTTGTCATATTATACATACAAGTAATACAACTTCCTATTCTTGTATTCGTACGTGTTGTGGAGTTAAACCAGTCATGTGTATTCATATATGAACAATGCTATGTCCAATTCATTCTACTGTCTTTCCTATTCTCATCCCCCTCCCTCCCTTTATTCCCCTTTGTCTAATCCAATGAACTTCTATTATTCCCTCCCTGGGTGTGTTAGCATCTGTATATCAGAGAGACATTTGGCCCTTGATATTTTTGGTATTAGCTTATTTCACTTAGCATGCTACTGTCCAGTTCCATCCATTTACCAGAAATGCCATAATCTCATTATTCTTTGTGGCTGAATAATATTCCCTTGTATATATATACAACATTTTCTTTATCCACTCATCTGTTGAAGGACATGCAGGTTGATTCCGTAGCTTGTTTCCTGTAAATTGAGCTGCTATGAACATTGATGTGGCTGTATCACTGTTGTATACTGATTTTATGTCCTTTGGGTATATACTGAGGAGTAGGATAACTGGGTCAAATGGTGGTTCCATTCCAAATTTTCTGAAGAATTTTCATACTGGTTTCCAGAGGGATTGCACCAATTTACAGTCCCATCAGCAATGTCTGAGTGAACCTTTTTCCCCATATCCTCACAAAATATATAGTAACATGTATTCTAGATAAATGCCATTCTGAATGGAGTGAGATGAAATCTCAGTGTAGAATTAATTTGCATTTCTCTAATTGCTAGAGATGTTGAACATTTTTTCATATATTTGTTGACTGTAAGTGTCTGTTCAATTACTTTCTCTATTTATTGATTGGGTTATTTCTTTTTTTTTAAGTGTGTGTTAAATTTTTTGAATTCTTTATATATTCTGGAGATTAATACTTTATCTGAGGTGCAAGTGGCAAAGATTTTCTCCCATTCTGTAGGTTCACTCTTCACATTGCTTTTTAGTTTGATACTATCCCATTTATTGATTGTTAATTTTATTTCTTGTGCTTTTAGGAGTTTTGTTACGGAATTTGGTTTCTAAGACAAAGATTTGGACTAACATTTTCTTCTAGTAGGTGCAGGGTCTCTGGTCTAATACCTATGTCCTGGATCTACTTTGAGTTGAATTTTGTGCAGGGTGAGAGAAAGGGATTTAATTTTATTTTGCCACATAAGGATTTCCAATTTTCCCAGCACTAACTATTGAAGATGCTATGTTTTCTCCAATGTATGTTTATGGCATCTTTTTCTATTATGAGATAATTGTATTTATGTGGGTTTGTCTGTGTGTTCTATTCTGTACTATGGGTCTTCATATCTGTTTTGGTGCCAAAACCATACTGTTTGTACTATTATGGCTCTGGAATATAATTTAAGTTCTGGTATTGTGATGCCTCCTGCTTTGCTCTTCTCATGGGTGATCGCTTTGTCTATTCTGGGCCTCTTACTTTTCCAAATAAATTTTGTAACTACTTTTTCTGTTTTTATGAAGAACATCATTGTAATTTTAATGGAGATTGCATTAGTTGTATAGCACTTTTGTTGGTATGGTCATTTTGATGATATTAGTTCTGCCTATCCAAGAGCATGGGAGATCTTTCCATCTTCTAAGGCCTTCTTCAATTATTTTCTTTAGTGTTGTGTTGTTTTTATTGTAGAGCTCTTTCATCTTTTTTGTTATAGTTTGATTTCCATATATATATTTATTTATTTATATAGTATATATTTTATATAAATTAATATTTATTTATTTATTTATTTATTTATTTATTTAGGCTATTGTGAATGGGATAGTTTTCCTAATTTCTGTTTCAGTTGATCCATCACTGATGTACAGAAATGCCATTGATTTTATGGGTGTTAATTTTATATCCTGCTACTTTGCTGAATTAATTTATTAGTTCTAGAAGTTTTCTAGCAGAGTTTTTTGAGTCTTATAAATATAAAATCATGCTGTATGCAAATAAGGACAGTTTGAGTTCTTCTTTTCCTATTAGTATCACCTTAATTTCTTCTGCTAATTGCTCTGGCTAGAGTATCCAGAACTGTGTTGAATAAAAGTAGTGAATGAGGGCACCCATGTGTTGTTCCAGTTTTTAGAGGGAATGTTTAAATTTTTCTTCACTTAGAATGATGCTGTCCTTAGGTTAACATATATAGCTTTTACAATGTTGAGTTATATTCTATTCTCCCTAGTTTTTCTAATGTTTTGAGCATGAATGGATGCTGAATTTTGTCAACTGCTTTTTCTGCATTTATCAAGATAACATGTGGTTCTTTAAGTCTATTGATGTGATGAACTATGTTTATTAATTACTGTGTGTTGAACCATCCATGGACCTCTTGAAAGAACCCCACTTAATCATGGTACACTATCTTCATAATATGTTTTTGTATGTGATTTTTCAGAATTTTATTAAGAATTTTGCATCCATGTTCATCAGAAATATTAGTCTGAAGTTTTCTTTTCTTGATGTGTCTTTGCCTGTTTTTGGAATCATAGTGATACTAGCTTCATAGAATGAATTTGGAAGGATTCCCTACTTCTATTTCATGAAATGGTTTAAGGAGGATTACTGTTAGTTCTTTGAAGGTCTGATAGAACTCAGCTGAGAATCCATCTGGTCCTGAGCTTTTCTTTGTTGGTAGGTATTTAATGGCATATTTAATTGTATTGCTTGAAATTGATCTGTTTAAATTTTCTATGTATTCCTGTTTCAATTTGGGTATATCATATGTCTTCAGAAAATTTTTGATGTCTTCAAGATTTTCTATTTTATTCAAGTATAACTTTTCAAACTAGTTTCTGATTATTATTTGTGTTTCAGTGGTGTCCATCATGATATTTGTTTTTCATTGTGAATTTTATTAATTTGAATTTTCTTTCTCTTTTTCTTTGTTAACTTGCCTAAATGTTTATCAATTTTATTTATTTTTCCAAAAAACCAACTTTTTGTTTCATTGATTTTTGGATTGTTTTGTTTAAATTTTATTGATTTGAGCTCTGATTTTAATTATTCCCTGATTTCTACTGCTTTTGTTGTTGATTTGTTCTTCTTTTCCTAGGACTTTGATATGTTATGTTAGCTTATTTATTTGGCTATTTTCAATTGTTTTAATAAATGAGCTCAATGTTACAAACTTTCCTTTTACAAGTGCCTTTAGTGTCCCAGAGATTTTAATATGTTTTATTGCCATTCTCATTTACTTCTAAGTATTTTTTAAAATTTCATCCCTGATTTCTTCTGCTCTCCATTGTTCATTCAATAGTGTATTATTTAGCCTCCAGGTATTAGATTAGCTTCTATTTTTTATCATTGATTTTTAATTTTATTTCATTATGGCCTGAGAGAATGCAAGGTATTATCTCTATTTTCACATCTCTAAGAGTTGCTTTGTGGCCTAAGATATTATCTATTTTAGAGAAAGATTCATGTGCTGGTGGGAAGAAAATGGATTCAGTCATTGATGGATGAAATATTATATACATATATCTGTTACATCTAAATTATTAATTATGTTTATTAGTTCTATAGTTTCTTTATTTAGTTTTTGTTTGGAGTGATAAGAGCATTGTGTTAAAATCAACTGGTATTGTTATGTGGTGGTTTATTTGGTTCTTGATATTGAGTAGGGTTGGTTTGATATAAATAATGCTCCATTGTTTGGGGCATAAATATTTGTAATTGATATACCTTTTTGAGGCATAATTCCCTTAAGCAATATGAAATGTCATTCCTTATCCCATCTAATTAACTTTGGTTGGAAGTCCTCTTTATCTGATATGAAGATAGGAACCCTTGCTTATTTACAAGATCCATGGGAATGAGATGTTTTTTATCATCCTTTTTTATCATCCTTTCAGTGTGTGAGTGTCTATGACGATGAGATGAGGTGAGTCTGTTTGAGAGAGTATATTGTTGGCTCTTTTTTTAAATCCAATGTGCCAGGCTAAGTCTTTTGATTGATGAGCTAAAGCCATTGACATTCAATGTTATTAGGGAGATGATTTTTATTCACTGTTTTATTCTGCTGTTGTTATTATGTTGTTTCGGTTAATAATAAATGGGATTCCATAAGATATTTTCACTGTTAAGCAAATTAAAATATAAAGCTGCCACACAACTGTGCTATAGTTCTATTTAGTGAACTATTGCATAGATTTGATACAAAATAGATATACTTGCAATTTCATTGCAAGTGCAAGGAAAATCAGTCTGAAACAGCACTCAATCATAAGACTAATTCTTAAAACTATAGTTGGAAACGAAATATTCTAAAGGCACATAATAGAAAATTACAATACAGGATATAAAGTAATCAGAGTTGATTTAATCTGTCTGTGATAACAAGTTTTTCTATGGTATCAAGTCTTGCCCTTATGAAAATAGTAACCATAATGAGAAAAATAAGACTGGGATAAGTTTTCCATTTTATTAAGACTTTTTAAAATATATTGTTCAAAAATTGGCTTTCTGGTTCAAAGATCCAATTATACTATGGATTGCTTTAAGTATTAACTTATATAATGCATTTATTTAGAAAATTATTCATACCATATAGGATACTTATCAAAACTGGCCATCAAGTATTGTTATCACTACTTTCTACTAATTAACCTCTTTGCTTGTTTTTCTATGAGCAGCTTGAAACTACTTATTATACACACTTGTTTCTAGGAAATAAAAATAGTATTTGATATGTGAATGCAACAACTGCTGTGTGATAGATAAAATTATCTAAAACTAATTTAATTCTTTTTCAATGATTGGTTGCTTTTCCCCAAATCATAAATAGTTGGCAGAATTTTAACTGCAACTCTATTATTTTAAATTGTATTCATATACCACTTAATTCTTGTTACATATCCAGAAGATGTGAAATTTAACTTTTGTGAAAAGCTATAGAAATCCTCTCTTCCTCATTCATCATTTTTTTCTTGCAAGATGTTAACCAAGATAATTGCTTTGAGATTTGCTTAAATATTTGATAAAGATTTTAATCAATGAAGATAGCTTAAACTTTTTTCTATATTTCATCAAAATTTATTTATTTTTGCATATGTTAATGCATAGAAATATTATACTTACTTTGTATATTTTGTTTTTACTATTTTCATTTTTATCTTCAATGAATATACATTTAATAAATAATACTGCAGCTTCATAATTTAATCATTTTTTATAAATAGGAGAATCTTAAGGGGGTGAAAAATGAGAACAAAACAGTATAATGTATAAAGCCAATCCAAATTGGACTGAATCCCTAGGAAAAATATATTAAATTATTTTATTGAGTAAAGTCAAGGCAAATAAGCACCATGATAATAATTGCTTATATATTACTCTGTTTGAGAAGCACTTTGGATTATTGTTCTTTATTCTTTCAACTATGTATGATAATGTCATAGAGGAAATTGAAGCTTAGAGCTTTAATTAAATTTGACCACAGTTACACAATTAATTAATACCTGAGCATTATTTGATTCCATAGCAAGTTGTCTTTGTATGGTAACAAGTCTTCTTCCAGTTATAAGTATTGATTAATAAGAAGCAGAAATAATAGAAGGTATAGAACTATCCAGTGACTAAAAATTTTCTGAAAGAGGGAAAGTAACATATTAAGTTGTTCTCACATTGATGACACAAGTGCTTCTGGAAAACCTTTAGGAGGGACAAGTTACAGAGGGATTTTTTTTGTGTTTATTTTAAACATACACATTATTTTCCTGTTAGAATAATCTCCTTTCAAAAGCTTTATAATTTCCTATATTTGACAAATTACCCAGAATTTCAGGCATATTTATGATGTGGTATGAAAATAATTGAAGTATAAAGATGTAATATTATGACAAATGTGGTGGAGCATGCCCGTTAATCCCAACGGCTCAGGAGGCTGAGGCAGGATGATCGCAGGTTCAAAGCCAACCTCAGCAACTTAGTGAGTCTCTAAGCAACTTAAGGAGATCCTTTCTCTAGATAAAATAATTAAAAGGGCTGAGGATGTGGTGCAGTGGTTAAATACCCCTGGGTTCAATCCCTGGTACACACATACACACACAAAGATGCATTATTGTTATTACTTACTATTATATTTTTTTTCCTAGCTATTCTGGGCTTTTGTACAGGCTGTTTGATACTTCACTGTCCCCAGTGGAGAACTTAGGCTGACAAACTCCTACCTTAGTTACTGTTTTAGTCAGCTTTTTTGTTGCTGTGACTAAAGGACTTGACCAGAACTAGAAAAGAGTAAGTTTATTTAAGGGCTCATGGTTTCAGAGGTCTTAGTCCATAGAAATCTGGCTCCATTCCTCAGGGCTTGAGGTGAAGCAGAACATCATGGCACAAGAGTATGTAAGAGGGAAGAATCTTATATATTTATCAGTGAGCAAAGAGAGACTCCAATCTCCAGATACAAAATATATACCCCATAACCCCACCTCCAATGAACCATTGGAGGCTTTTGGGGGACACCACATCTAAACCATAACTGTTACCTTTTAATAAAATAAGCACCATGATAACAATTGCTTATATATTACTATGTTTGAAAAATTGCTTATATATTGCTTATATAAAGTGCTTTTGTATTGCCATGTTTGATAAAAGACAATGAAGTTCAACTGAGTCATAGGAATGTAGAAATGTTAAGAAAAAAGAACAATATAAGTAGATTTATGTAAAAGCACAAAGAGAGAGAAATCAGAACCTTAATTTATGTTTTTTTAATTATTGCACCATTAACACAAATTGCATTGCTGAGATGTTCTCTGAGACCAGAAATTATCTTTCCAAAAAATGTCTTATTTATGTGTGGACAGTGAAGATAAGAACATAGCTCAGGAGGCTGAGGCAGGAGAATTGCAACTTCAAAGCCAACCTCAGCAACTTAGTGAGACTCTAAGGAACTTAGTGAGACCCTGTTATGTTGGACATCCATTTTTGTTTATTTATAGGTCTGACTAAAATTGATATTTCTCAAAAGCAAAGATTATTTCTCTAGCACCCTACATGATTTCTAGCATTCTGTTGAAAGCATATTCGCTAGATGAAGGGCTATTGAACAAATAGTATTAACTAATTAAGTTTTTTTTTTTTTTTTTTGGTACTGAAAATTGAACTTAGAGGCACTCGACCACTGAACCACATCCCCAGCCCTATTTTGTGTTTTATGTAGAGACAGGGTCTCACTGAGTTGCTTAGCGCCTCGCCTTTGCTGAGGCTGGCTTTGAACCCGCCATTCTCCTATCTCAGCCTCCCTAAGTGCTGGGATTAGAGGCTTGCGCCACTGTGCCCAGCTACTAATTAACTTTTGACACAAATCAAACACCATATATTTGTTGCCCTGATTTTCATGCAATCATGAATATATTGTTTGGAGGCCACATACCACATATACAGAAAGACATTTTATAATTTTTTGAGCAGGCATTTTTCAAACATCACTGTCAGTAAAATAGAGTGCTCATTTTCTCCTAATCTACAAAAGTGTCAGTAACATCAAGATTGGGCCTGTCATGTTATATTTAGAAATGTCTGTGTTTGTTTGTTTGTTTGTTTATACTGCCAGTGGAACCCAGGGATGCTTTATCACTGAGCTACATCTCCAGCTCCAGCCCTTTTCATTTTTTTTTTATTCTGAAACAGGATCTCGCTACGTTGCTTAAGTCATTGCTAAATTGTAGAGCTGGCCTAGAACCTGACGTCCTCTTTCCTTGACCTCCTGAACAGCTGAGATTGCAGGCATGCATCACTGCATCTGAAAGAATGTTTTTGTTTTTTTTTTTCAGTGCTGGGGATCAATCCCAGGGTCTCACATATGTTAGGCAAATTCTTTACCACTGAGCTACATCTTCAGTCTCTGTCTTCCTTTAGAGCAACTAAAAGAATCAATTAATATAATAACATTGACTACTTGAAAAATAACATAAAAATAACCTCTTCAAGTTATTTCATTTAAATATAGTCAAGTCAGTTGTGAGTACAATGAAAACCTAATAGTGTCTATAAATATATAAATATATTTATAGAGACTATAACTATGAAAAGTATATATTTAGTCATATTTTGTTTAGTATTTTTTGCTCATTTAGTGCTAATTACTGCAGCAAACTATTTATAATCTAAATTTATCTGTCCCTATCTTCACTATCCACAAAATTACAAAAATATAACTACCAAAAGAACTACACATAAATAAGATATTTCTTGGGAAAGATAATCTCTGATCTTAGAGAACATCTCAGTAAGGCAATTTGTGTTAACAGTTCAATAATTTTAACAAATAGATTAAAGTTCTGTTTTCTCCCTTTTTCTTTGTGCTTTTACATAAAGCTACTTATATTATTTTTTTTACTTAACATTTCTATATTCCTATGACTCAATTAAACTTTATTCTCTCTTATCAACAATTTTTACTAATGCAACATGAGACTACAGCTAATGGATAAATGATAAAGATTAGGTTGCAAGGGGAGACAGTAGATGATGCTATGATGAAAAACAAAAGCATACAAGTCAGTTCCTCATTTCTATGGAAATAAAGTGTTGGAAAAAGTTTTCTCTCCTGCTGTTTCAGGATGGATGTTAGTTCCACGGCAGTAATGCAGCAAAAGTCTGTTAAGAGACTCCGGGAGTTTGGCTGGTGCCTTTTTTATGCTTAGCCGCACAGCTGGTGCAGGTGCATTTTCAGCCATAATAACTAATAACATTCCCGGTGGAAACATTCAACTGCGGTAAAACAGACAGAAATCTATTATAAATGTGAGTGCAATGTCAATGTTTACAGAAGGAGGTCAAATAACAGAATTCTATTTGGTAAATGTCAGTACTGCATGAGTAGAAAGCATTCACAATATTTGCATTCTTATTAGAATGATATGTGCAAAACCCATAAATATTTCATGGATTTTTTTAATTTTCATTTTTCTTCCCTCACCAGAAATTACTTTGCTTGCCATTTCTCTGTATCTCAAAGTTCACCCTGTTACTTAGGTACTTTCCAGCATCTGAGGCTATGTGGTGAGCCTCTGGACTGGTATCGCATTCAGATCAACTCTAACTTACTGTGACACAGTGCACATTTACATGCAGATGTAAACTCTAGAACTAAAGCCTCTTCTAATGTGAGTCCACTCAAAGGCATAAAATAATTGTCACTCAGTCATCTTAAATCAATCATTTACAACTTGCATTAACTTGTGGTTCTCTGTAGTCTTTAGCGCAGTGAAATGCATGAGATCAGCATAGGATGTTAATTGTTCTTTGAACAGATGAACACTCAAAAACATTTGATGTATAGTGAGGAATATGTAAGTATTTTGAAAGATACATTTCAAAAAAGGCATATTAAAGAGATTTCTTTGGAGTGCTAATGTTGATAATGTGATTATTAAAAATGAGAACTTTAAACTGAGCATATTAATGCACTCCTGTAATCCCAACAGCTTGGGAGGTTGAGGCAGGAAGATTGGGAGTTCAAATCCAGCCTCAGCAAATTAGCACTGCCCTAAGCAACTCAGTAAGACCACATCTCTAAATAAAATATTTTTAAAAAGGACTGGGGATGTGGCTCAGTGGTTAAGTGCCCCTGAGTTCAATACCTGGTACCAAAAAAAAAAAAAAAAAAAAATCTGAACTTAAAAGAAAGTGTGAAATACTATGCTGTTAATATCTTTAGTAATAGATGTCAACATTGTTTTCTATGAAAACAGGAAGAATCCCTTTCAAGGTTATAGAAAGGGAGCTAAGCCTTCACCGGAGTCTGTGAAATTACTGCTCCTAACGGAAACATCAAATAGCATTCAGTTGAGGGTAGAGGGAAGGATCAAGAGTTTCTTTTCCTCCTTAGAGATTGGTTTAAGAAGAAAAAAAAGTACAATTCTGAAAGCAGGTTGTTTAGAAAATTAAATTTAGGAGAACAGATGTTGATTCCAGATGTGGTATACTATTCTATTCTAATTCCATGTGAAGAGTATATTGAAGCTTTCACTAAAGCACACTTTTATACAAGTATTTGGAAAGTACAGTTTCCCATTCTGTGGCTTTAAGGAGAATTCATTGGTCAACCAGCTTGATTTTATACAGATTCTCTTGTGAATTGTCTTGAAAATTATTAACCCTACTACCTAAATTTCAAAATAGTTCTTTCAGTTAAAGAAATGACCTCTCAGAACAGTGATGCAATAGCCTGTGGAAATCTAAAAGTTACCTCATCATCGTAGATAATTGGAATGAAGCAATCATGATAAAAATTTATACAATGAAAAGATAAATGGAGACAGGTGAAGAAAAAGATTGTGGGTGGTAATACATTCAAGATATCCATTGAAACATTAAAATTATGACCTGATCCCAGGTCATCCTGGTGGGATTTGCATCAATGTGATGAAAGGTCGATTTTCCAAGATTTACAGAAAGATCACACAATGATTCCTTAGAATCATTACACAGACCACAAAGAAAAACCATAGCACAGTGGTTCTCCATGGATATATAGACCAAAAGGTAGTCACATACTTGATCTAAGAACACATGGGAAAAATATCTTTAAAATCAGATATATTTCTATAGGTTTAAAGCATTATCTAAAACTATACATTTGATACATGCTTTATATTTTCAGTTTTATAATGTGATTGTTATCATGTGTAATATTGCTTTTAAGCGTTTTTAGGAAAATAAACTAGATTAATAGTACACATTGATTATATGGCATATCTTGATTTCAGAAATATTAATACTTCATAAAAATCACAGTATGGAGTAAATTTAATACTTATTAAACATTAAGAAAATTAAATTCCAAGTGTTTCTTAAAAATTCATGCATTAGATTTAATCTATAAGCAGCTGGAGTAGATGCATGATGACATTCTAATCTCAGGATTAAGACACTCATTACTCAAGACATTAAGAGAATTGGTAACCATCAGTTCTCTGCTTAGTCTCTCATGTCTTCTCAAGCTCAGTTCACATTTACTCACTCATTTATTCTTGAGACCCTCTTCCAATTTCAGAGTCTCGGAATCAGTTTATGTACGTCAAAAGTTCATTATATGCAATAATCAGTGACAGTTTATATACTCCAGGTTCCGATGAAAGAGCTGAACACTTGAAAGGAAGTGAAAGGTTTTTTTCTTTTTTTTGGTACTGGGGATTGAACTCAGGGGTACTCAACCACTGAGCCACATCCCCAGCCCTATTTTGTGTTTTATGTAGAGACAGGGTCTCACTGAGTTGCTTAGCGCCTCGCCATTGCTGAGGCTGACTTTGAGCTCGCGATTCTCCTGTCTCAGCCTCCCTAAGTGCTGGGATTACAAGCGTGAGCCACCGCGCCCAGCTAAGCAAAAGATTTTTTAAAAGTTTCTAATGTACTGAATGACTAAAATAAGTAGAATCAAACATAGAATTCTTATGTACTTTGAACTTGAGACTCTGTTAACCAATTCCAATGCTTTCTTAATATTTCACTTAATTCTGTCTTAATAGTTAAGCTGAATGCAGTGGCACACACCTGTCATCCTACTTACTCAGGAGGATGAGGCAGGAGGATCACATGTTTGTGTCCAGCCTGAAAAACCCTGTTTCAAAATTAAATAAAAAGTACTGGGAATGTAACTCAGAGATAGGGCACTTGCCTAACATATACAGGTCCTTGGGTTTAATCCCTAGAACTGCCAAAAATAAATAACTGCAAATTTTCCTCTAAAGTAAGGAAGTCAAAACAATTCTTATATATAGCAGTAGAATGATAGGAAGCTACCCATATATATGTAAATATAGAATAATCTACAAAGGTGTCATATATAAGTACATGCATAAATAAGAAGTTTACAAATAGACACAACTTTTCCAAATTCAATGATATTGCATTCATTAATGATAAAGTCTTCTAATTCAAGAGTCCCTTGTGTCTTCACCAATGATTAAGATTAACCAAAGATTTTAATAGTGTCTGAACTGATTGCCTGCACTAAGATGGGATATTACAACATGCTACTTATGGCCTAAATAGTTCTAGACAAACTTCATTTGACAGAAGGAACAAATGTAAATCCAGCAGTTAAAACATATGAAGGATAATGGAAACTATTAAACTTTCTTTAAAACAAAATCTTGCAAAATGCTTATATGACTGATGATGACATTTCTTATGTTTCATTCATACAATACAAGTTTTTGGATGTGTCCACAGATTATCTAAAATGTCCACTTAAAAATTAATAACTCAGCACCCCAACTACACTGGCAGTTGTTATACTGTAGCATTTTTGTGATTTTATTTGTTTTTACATTTTGGCAAGATGCTTTATTCTAACACATCTTATGCTATTGACCTACAAGAATTTATCCATATAAAAAATATTTCATGTGAAAAAATATAGTCTTCTTTATTATTTAAAAATGGAAAAGTTATGAGAATTACATTTAATGCAATTCCATTCTAGTTCTATGTGAACTTGGTAAGACTTTTCCATATCCCTAATCCATGAACACCTCTTTAGCAGGTGATCTATTTTTTTAAAATCCTGTTCTCATAAATATTTTTGGCACATTAATCATCACAAAGCTGACACATTTTAAATGTATGTCTTTAAAAAAACAGTATAGAAAAATGGTGATATTAATATTAAAATTGTTTTTTCAGCAGAGCTTATTGTGTTCCTTGAAAGAGACAGAGTTTCAAAGGCATCATTTAATCATATTTAAAAAACTATTTTTCCAGACCTATAATGTAAGAAAATGTGAAATACATGAATACAAGATTTAAAATTAGTCATAAACATCATATATTTGTAAAGAAGATAAAATTTAATCAATACTGATAATGAAAAATCATAACATATAACCCTATCTTAATCCTAATACAAAGTAGGCAGTCTGTCAATACATATTAAATAAATTGGGCTGATTTCCTTATATTTCTCTTCCTTATATTTTATTTTTATTGTAAAACATTATGATTATTTTATTTTGTAAGGACATTTTGTACAAATGATGACAAAATATTAATTAACAACATAATTGCCAATTCCTAAAAGTAGCTAATTTTTTTCTGTAAAGACACATAATACCATCCGATAAATTTTAAACCATAGACTATTCTAGGTATCTGTTTAGCAAAAAGTACAGCTCCATACCTATTAGAATGGCTAAAATTAATGACTGACCCTAACAAGTGCTAGTGAGGCTAGTAAGTGTGTGGAGGAATTAGAACCCTCATACATTACTGATGAAATCTAAAATGTTACCATTATGCTATAAAATAATTTGACATTTTCTTAATATATTCAATATGCACTTATCATTTTGTAACCAATTCTGCTTCTAGGCATTAATTCAATAGAAAGGAAAGTGTTGGGAGCAGTGAATGAATTATGGATTTTTGGCCTGCCCAGAGACAGAAGCTGACATCTCCCTTGGGAATCTCTTGGTACAAAGGCACCAAGGAAACCTCCCAGTTTTATGGTGTAGCCCTGTTCAAAGTGAAATTCCGTGGTTTCCATGGAGTTTATTAGTTTATGACCTAGGGTTCAAATGCCAGCTGCAGGGGTAGAGAAGTATGGGTGCAAGATGATGACTGTAATTGGGCTATTCAAACTTTTGACCTCAGTTTTGTTTTAACTTTCTCACAATGAATCCCTTTGGTGTAAAACCTATATAATATATGAGTGGAGCCTACTTATTGTTAGTTTCTCTTCTATCAGGAGGCAGGTTGAACCACTGGGTCCCATTTTTCTCTATTTTTGTGTTTGTTATTCTTTTTTCCAATCTCTTCATCAGTCTGGTTTGGGGAAAGTGAGAAAATATCATGCCAGTCACAACAGTTGGCATCTGGAACAGAGAACCCAAATGCTCATAGAAACTCTAATTTGTTAAGTGAGTGGGACACTCCTCAAGAGAGATGTGTCAATTAAAGGAAGGGGAGGAGTGAGCTGATATATAGCTCAATGTAAAGCATGGTGCATTTTAATTCTAAAGAAAGAGAGCATAAAGAAAGAGAGCTGTGTGTTAAGAATGGTTAAGGGTATATTTAAATCCTGGGACAGCCTCCTAAAGAAGGTGCAGCTGGTGCAGTTTTTAGAATTTTTTATTAAAACTTTTCTTTGTTTCCTTGAGTAGTACATGTAGAGACTTGGGAGGAGCTTGGTAAAGATTTGCTTGTTAGGTATGCAGCTGAGGAATGGAGCACAATTTCTGTATAAACTGTTACTTTGTGGTCCTTCATACAAGATTGTCTTGATCTATCTCAGGACAACATAAAATGGTTATCCTTGATTTCTGGATTTAAGACTGCATTTATAGGTTACAAATAGCTAACAAAGAATCTTCAGCCAACTGCTCCCCCTTCTCCTGCTGTCTCCAGATTCTTCATCTGGTGAGAGCAGACAGGCAGAGGTCTGCCCAAATTGCCCCCCTGCTGCCACTAGTGGTAAGACTCTGACCTGATGAGTCAGCATCAGGTGTGTGGGGGAGAAGGTGGAGTCACTGATGAGGAGCAGAAAGAGACTACACATTGGCATGGGGGGCTGGCCAAGGCTGAGGCAGCCGCAGGGCTGGTCCTCACACAGCATTATGGATTCAAGCCTATTGAGAGAATAGAACTGTTCAAAAAACAAGCTCTTTTATTAACAAGCCCCTCTTTAATCCTGTAGCACTGGGAGAGAAAAATGGAAAGATTCTAAACGTACAGATTTTCTTTTTTTAAAAAAATGTGTCTGAGAATTTTACAGGCTCCCACATTCTTTAAATATCTGACCTGACTCTCAATCAAAAGTGAACTCAAATTTAGTAAAGATATTTTGCATACACTTTTAGAAATTGTGGCTGGAATAGCTAAACTGTGGAACCAACCTAGAAGCCCTTCGATAGATGACTGGATAAAGAAACTATGGTATATATACACAATGGAATATTACTCAGCAATAAGAGAGAATAAAATTATGGCATTTGCAGGTAAATGAATGGAGTTGGAGAATATCATGCTAAGTGAAGTAAGCCAATCTCAGAAAACCAAATGCCGAATGTACTCGTTGATAAGTGGATGCTGATCCATAATGTGGGGAAGGACATGGGAACAATGGTGGATCTCTGTTCACAGGGATGTAAGGGGGTAGGGGGCATGGGGACAGCAAGGGTGGTGGAATATGATGGTCATAATAACCCTAACTTTATGTATGACTGCATATATGTTGTGATTCTATAAAACATACAACTAGAGAATTGATATATTATCCTTTATGTACAATTAATCAATTTACACCGTTAACATGTAAGCCTAAAGAAAAAAAGAAAAAAGAAAAAAAAAAAAACCTACTGAGTTGTATACTTCAAAAGGGTAACTTTTATAGTATGTGAATTACATCTCAATAAAATGATTATTAGGGGAAAAAAAATAAATTGTGGCTGGATATTTTTTTTTCCCTTCTTTTAAGAACTCCTGCTTTTTAAGACTATATATTTTTGAGCTCATGATTTCATGGTAAATTCACATTTGATGTTGTACACCTAAATTAGTGTATTTTTCTAATTACTTTTATTTCATCTAACTATTGAGGTCTTTGATCTCTATCTGTTCAGAGGCCAATTTTTCCAGAGTTGACCCTCAAATACATTTTAAAAATCTCCTTTTACAAAATTCTAAGAAGAAAATAGATATTGTGATATTGGGATGGATCTGGTAGTCATCAGCACAAGTTGCTACCTGAAATATTTTATTTCAGTGTCCTCATGGCTATTAGATTTTATACCTAACATTTCCAACTGAATAGATCTGTCCTATACTTAAGTCATAATGTGAAAGTCTGATTGGCTCTATTTAATTTATAATAAGTTAAATCTAACAAAGGCTTTAATAGATATCTGTAACATTGTCTCCTACTTGTGGAGCTCCCCTTGCAAAAAGTTATAAAAATCTTTGTTTCTTGTCTGTTTTGTTTATGTGTGCATGCTGGTGTCCTGAATTGTTGTGTGTGCATATGTGTTGTATGTGGTATTAAAATTGGTATATTAATAAATGAGCACTCAAATTAAAATTAAAAATGGATTCAATTTTTAAAAATTTTTTTGTGATTTAAAATCAAGTTCAGTTTAAACAGTGTAAACAGATAAAACTAAAGATGTCTTAAAATTACTAACACAAATTTTTCTAGGTGTTCTGACAACTAATACAGTGTTAATTTCTATAAAATATCTAGAATGTAATATCCATTACTTCTAGGAATTTTCTTCAATAGAAAGAGATGGAGAAGGAAGAGGCAGAAGGATTACAAGTTCAAAGCCAGCCTCAGCAAAAGTGAGGTGCCAAGCAACTCAGTGAGACACTGTCTCTAAATAAAATACAAAATAGGGCTGGGGATGTGGCTCAGTGGTTGAGTGCCCCTTAGTGCAATCCCCAGAACCTCCCTGTCCCCCCAAAAAAGAGATGACTAATAATATTAACTAAACTTTTCCAACATCTTAGTTTTTACAGTTAAAATTAAGAAAATTATATTTAACACACTTTGGATTAATCATAAATGTGTTTGTTAGAGACATCTGATTAATTTACAAAGTTAAGGTACAAATTGCTAAATATAAAATCACATACTCTTGATTTCTTATATTCCATATGGTAATATATTTAAACATCATGTGTGTTTTCATAAGTTGGTAAGTGGAAAAAATTAAGATTGCTCTATGTCTTCACTAAAAATGGCTGTAAAGTTATAGACATTAAAGATAAAAACCAGTACTCTTACTTTAAGACTGGTGAAACTGGTTTGCTGGATGTTTAAGTCAAAGACTTGGAGATTAAAGTTAAGAAAGTAAAAGGTCCAAGAAAGAAAATGGCCAAAACTTGTTCTTGTCCTCTGAGTCAGCTTGAACCCAGTGATCAAAGGAACTTCTCTAAGGCCTTTGCAACTCTGGCCACTTGACCTCCTGATTGGAGGAATCTATGAGACCTCGGAGAACAGAAAGCTGACCAGTACACATGCTGCCAAAGAGAGGGTCATTTGAGAAGGGAGATATCCCTGATGCTTCTAAGGGAAACCATGTCATCAAGGAGACCCTAATCCATCCCAGCCAATGGCACTAACAGAGCTAACAGGCTGCTCTCAAGTTCCCCAAGAGTGATCCCTTGAATGAACTCAGTTGACTCTTAATAATAGATAGGAACAAGGTCAATTTGGCCAGTTTGGTCTTGTATACCTAGCAAAAGCAGTTATAACCAAATTATGGCCATTCCTGGGCATTTAAAAGAAAAGACAACAGTTCTTTTAATATGACTTAAGACTTATGGTGTTCCTCAAATTCTGAGGCATTTTTCTTTTGTGAGGCTCATATTTACCTTTTCCTTTTCCTCAAGGAAGAATGTTGCTTCTATATCAATCAATCAGAACTGGTAAGAGATAAGGTTAAATAACTACAGGACAGATTGTGGCTAGCTTATTGCAAAGCAGGCTTATTTGTCCCTTAAGTTACAATTTTAAAAAGGGTGAGGGCAGATAGAACTCCACAAAATTGTTTGAATCAGGCTATTTTTGTTTTAAATTTTTAAAAACTGTGCTGCTGAAAGTCACACTCCTGTTAAGCACATGTGACGAGGCCTACAATAGGCCTGTCAGGCCTGGTCTGATGGAGGGGTTTACACAGAGAACAATGGAATGGACCAAATCTGGTATGGGGTAGAGGCTATGCTTTTATCTTTCTAGAATGTGCAGTTATCCCTTCTGGGTACCTGAATGTGTCATCTGGCATCATCAAGGGGGTTCAAATGACTTAAGCTCAAACCAGAGATGCTGATCCCAACTCCCATCAGAAACAAGAAGCTGAGAAGGAGGAAGAAGAAGGCAAAGAAGACTCCACATACCCAGAATGCCAACCTGTCAATGTGAGGACAACTGAAGAACCTAACACTTCAGACTGAGCAGATAGTCAAACAGCTGGAAGGCCCTAAGTCTCCAGCCACCATGTTTGTGGAACCTGCCTGGCTTGTTGAGCAAATACTTGGTGACGTAAATGTGTTTAATCTTCAGAATATATTAAAACATTCAATGTGGTACATTTTTTGATATATATGTTTGCTACTAATTCTCTTTCGTGTTATAACAAGAGGCTATATCTTCTGGAAAGAAACCTAAGAACTTCAAATAGCATGTCAGTTGCACCTAAATAAAAAATAAAAAATGGGGGAGATGTCTGGAGCCACACATGAATTATGGAATCTTTGAACTGCCCAGAGAGAGAAGCTGACATCTCCCTTGGGAATCTCTTGGTACAAAGGTGCCATAAAAACTGCCCATTTGTATGGTGCCACCCTACTCAAAGGAAAATTCTGTGGTTGCCATGGAGTTTACCAGTTCATGACCTACTGTTCAAATGCCAGGAGCTAGGGTGAAGATTCATGGGTACAACCTGATGACTGTCATTGGGCTGTTCAAACTTTTGACATTGGTTCTGTTTTAAAGTAATTTTCTCGCAATGAATCCCTTTGATGTAAAAACGTATATAGTCAATGTGTGGAGTCTTTCAGTTTCTCTTCTATGAGGAGGCAAGTTGAGCCACTGGGTCCCATTTTTCTCTATTTTTGTGTTTGTTTGGCTTTCTTCCAATCCCCTCACCAGCCTGGTTCAGGAAAACTGAGTAAACACTGTACTGATCACAACAGGAAAACATACTTTCATATAACATTTACATAAGTGTTCTTAACAAACTAATTTGTAGTAGTCAAAACAGAAACTAGTTCAAATGGCCAACAAGAGGTCCATAACTAAACAAACAATGATAAATCTGTACAAGTAAACATTACTCAACAATATAGATGAATAAACTGCTGATACAAGGAAGAGTAACAGTGAACCTCAGAATAATTATGTTGAGTGGAAAAACAGGAATAAAATAGTATACATTGTATAGTTTCATTTGTATAAATTTTAGAAAATTCTGCAAAGTGAAAGAAAACAAATCCAATAGTGATTGAAAAATAGGTGGCAACAAAGAATGGTGGCAAGGAAGCATTACAAAAAGAATTTTAAATGTGCCCACATTACATTTAGATATGATTGATTTTGTTCATTTTACTGATTGCAATAGTAGATTCAGAAATGCCTGTATATCTCAATACCTATCAAATTGTACTTTTACAATATATGTCATTTAATTACTCTCATTATATCTCCATAAAACTGTTTTGAGAAAGTCTTCATAAAAGAAGGCTTTGATAGTTTTTTGAAGTTACTAAATGAGAACTATCCCAGTACCTCTGGTAATTTTTTTCTCTACTAGGCAATGTTAAGGAAGAAACAGAGTTGGTTTAATCATAAATTCAAGTCAAACCCCAATTTCTCCATAATGAGGAAAACATACCTTGCACTTAAATCTAGAGAATTTACTGGATTTGCTCTTAAATACTTAAGAATATCTATTGTTAAAATATTCATATTTCTTATCTCTTTAATACTCATAACAAGAAAAGGGTGGGGGCAAGAACCATAAGGTAAATACTTCTGTAAAAAACTCTACAACTTGAATTAGAAGGTATTCCAAAACTTGTTTTGTAATAACTGGATATGTCTTTCTTACTAAAATGATCTCTTCTATTTAATTTGTTAATGCATGTTGTATTGTTACACTCAACACATTATGGTTAAATGAGAATAAATTTTAAAATCATATACCAGTTCTATTCCTCTCAGTGATATTTGCTAGTGATATGACGTTGAGATTCAATTTCCTTGTCTTTCAAATATATTAAATGAATTAACATGTTTAAAGTGCCTGGAATGCTGCCTGACACAGTTACTTACAAAATATTAATTTATTTTTCTTTCAGATCTCCAAAGTTTTTATAAATACTCCGTTAAATAATATAAGCAAGGTGCCTCATATAAATATTATAGACACTCTTAAACTGACAAATTATTTCTTATTTGCTTTTTTCTTATTATATAACAAATTGTTAATTTAGCTAAATATCATTATACTATAAAATAATAACCTTATAGGACTAATTTATGATTTTGTGAATGACTATGGTTAAATTTGGTCAATTCTGCAAATTGGCTGTAGCTTACAGGTGCTAACGTACTAAGCAATTTTATTTAACTAATCAATCAAAAAATATTTCTTGCTTCTGTATTACATGTGCTTCTGTATTGTGGGACAAGCAGTATTTTTCCTACCCACATTATTTGTATTCTGTGAAAGGCAGTGTAGAAGACAAGTATTATAGATGTCCAAGTTAAAAACTCTTGCAAATGATATTTAGAAGTATACTCTTGCAATGTTGGGAGCTTTTATCTCAAGATTTTTCAAGATAACTTCAAGATATTTCTGATGAATGTTAAGTCTAGATCTACAGAACATTTTATGAATCAGTAGTGTTTTTGGACTATCAAATTATTTTAAATGACATTTTGGAAAAATTTGCTGCAAAGTTTAGATTTTTTAGCCTGAAAAGCATTTTCTAAGCCAGTTGATTTAATTTGGTGATTTCATAATTACCTGTTGAGCATGAAACTTTAAAAAAATTAGTACCACTCTGTATTTTGTGTCAGGATATTTTGGACCGCATCAATAATTTTGTTTTAAAATAACTCATTTTTTAGAAGTCTATGAAATAGTATTTTATTTCTAAAGGAGTTTGTTTATTTTGAGAAGGTTTCTTTTTTCCTGAAGTAGATTTGAGACTTGATAAAAGAATTTTTAAGGAAAGGATAAAGAATTCTAATATTCCTTTTGTTTAATATTTCCCAATAAACTTTATTTTTCAAGTGTTCATAATCTTTCTCTCTAATGTGTAGATTATTTGGATTCACATATATTAATTTTCCTCTCTAATATAGAAATTATTTGCATCCATATGTATATTTTTGGTTTAAAAATATCTATGCTTATACTGATATATACATATATACACAAACATCTGGAAGATATCTATATATGCATATGTATAATCTATATATGCTTATGTGTACACACATCCATACACATACTTTTATATGTATACATATAAATTATATATAGTCATATATATCCATATGTAAACATACCCACTTTCATGTTTGTTAATATTTTTACAGGGAAATCTGCATTTCATAATTTTCAATATGTTCACTTATTTACTCCAACAATTTCTAGGCCTTTATCTCTCAACAATTGTTATAACCTCCTCTGCTTACCACTCCTACATTCAACTACTAATTGACTTCTGCTCTTGGGCACTGCCTCTGATGCCTCTTAGCCTCACACTTTCATCCTTACTGCTCCATTTCTTTGGATTTTGACATTTGTATGCTAGAAAGGGAAGAAAAAGAAGCAAGAATGGAAACAGAAAGAAAGATGAAAATTGATGATCTGCTCCATGTTTATTTTTTAATTCTAAACCTAGAGATGAGTGAAGAACCACATATAGTCAAGCAGTTTGTATTACAGACATGATTATATACATGCTGTCTAATAATTTGCCTGGAATCTTGCTCCTGGATAGATTTAGCTAACTAATTCATCTCCAAAGGAATAAAAATAACCAATTTTTTTATTATTTATTAGAATAATTTATTATTTATTAAGAATAATCAATTTAATGTGCTTTTTAATATGCTGTTTTGACACTCATAGCAAAAGTTACAGGCTCCATAATTTCAACCACACAAATTTAACCACACAAAATAAGGAAATAAAAGATGTAATGAATCTTAATCCAGAACCAGGATTCTACTATATATGGAAAAAAATACATTTTTATAGGATATTTGACTCTACTTAAAATTGAAACGAGTAAAATGGTCTTTGAAATTTAATTCTGTGTGGTTTAAAATGTATTCATAACTTTCCTCTTATTACTGCTACTATTCATCTTATGCTCTATTCAAACGGAGTCCATAGCATCAGATTCTGTCACCAAAATATGAATAATATTTATGCAATAATTCAAATAGAAACCTGTCTCTTACTAGTAACAAAAGCATTGTTTTCTATATTTTTATACTCTATTCCAAATTTTAAAATGATAATCTTTAATAAGTAGCATAACCAAAACTATAAAATGACTATTCCAGAAGTTTTATGTTAGAAATGTACACTTCAAGTGTCTAAAATAATGTTAATTTAATTTAGTGTATAGTTAGTAAATATCAACTGTTTACCTGAAAGAAACAGAAGATAGCAAAATAGGGTGGACAAAGCTGAGGTATAAGCATACAAGATAATTTTCAAAAGGACTTTAATGTTAATAAGTTTGAAGTAACAGGTGATAATTTATTGAGGAATAAACTACTGTCTGATTCTTTTTGTGTTGTGTGTCATAAATGAACATAAGTGAACCAGTCTATGTTATTCGTCATAATGAGCTTGTTATGATTTAGTGGTAAGAACAAAAATACCAGTAAAACCTCGAGCACCATCTATAGTAGTATGGGAAACAAAATACCCATGTCCCTAGCTTGTGTGATCTTACAATCCTTTATCTAGAACACTAAAGAGTTTTAGTCTCTGTGAATTATACCAAGGTCTTTGAAAGAAGAAAAGATCCAGAGGAAAACACTATTTTTCTTTAAGGATGAGAGCTTAAGGAGTGGATTGATGAATGAAAAATAAAATATAACTGTAGTATTCCTTAGTCTTGATGACTAAGGGTAAGAAGGTAGTCACTCATGAATTCACAACTAGGTAGCATGTATGAAAAATTATGAAATCCTAGGATGAGAACATAAACACTTAAACATCAGTGATAGCATATAATTTATAATTTACATATAAATAATATCATTATAGAATTATATTTATTATTTATGGAATTATATATTTATAATTTACATATAGTAACTTATGGATTTTCTATCCTTAAGAAGTAGTGTTTACAAAATATAGTAAGGTATTTTAGATGTGTTTCAGACCACATAATATAACTAATAGAAATGATCACTAAAACTTATATATAAATACCCTTTAAATTTTAGGTGAACTAGCAAGTTTTCTTTAAATATATCTATTAGGATGTCAGAACAAAATAATAACAGCAGTATTACATAATTATTTGACCCATAACAATAATTTTAAATTTTCTAATATTGGAAAAATTATTTTTAAAATATTGGAGCCTATATAAAACAAGAGAAAAAAGACAAATTAAGTAGGCAAAACTTGTCTTCAATAACCTTCCTTTTTCCACACTACTTTTTTTTTTTTTGGTACCGGGGATTGAACTCACAGATTGAGCATTCTAGACTTCTTCCCATTAGAATGTTTCAAGCTCCTACCATTTCCCCTAAAACTTATTGTTGTACTATAATGGAAAACTGGCTTTACAATAGTTTAACCAAAATATAGTACCTTTCTCAGAAGCTGTTGTCATGGACAGATCTCTATAATTAAGTCTGTCTCTCACCTAAACCATTGTTGGAATATCATATTTGTTTTCATTATTTTCAACTTGTTGTTGCAAGATTGCTCCTTTCCTTCCAGCCATTGTGTTGGGCTTCTATTAGGGAAAAAGAGAAACAGAAAACATAGATGCCACCTGGATTGTATTCCTTTAAAAGCTTGGTGGGTGGAACCACTTAGTAAATTAGCATGTCTTGTCCCTGTCTGTACTCCAATGGATATTAATAAATGTAGTACTTTTGTTTTCTGATAAACATTTTCCACATTTCCTTTTTTATAAATAAAGTAGAAATATTTTGACTTAGAACAAAAAAATAAACAAAAATGACTGTCATTGCAGGGTTTGAAAATATCATTATAAGATAAAGTTTCAATTATTTTTAATTTTAATCAGGACTGATGTTTTTCTACAGATTTAGGGGTTATAAAACTAATGTAGATTGTGCTAATAATTGTGAATATATATATCCATAAATTAGACCATGTGAAAATTTGCATAGGTAATAATAAAAAACATTGTTATTTTTATGTCATTACTATGGATCTATTCTAGATGTTTTTCACACTTTTTAATTGAATTTTTTAATGTGCAAAGTAAAAATTTAATATTCAGATGAAAACTCTAAGGTATGGAAAAATCGAATAATGTCTTTTCTCAATAATCTGATATTTAGAAAAAAGCAGAGAAGAAATTAAAACCCATTCATTCTGGCTATAGAAACTAAGTTCTAAACCACTTTCTATTCATTACTTTGGAAACTGATGCTTTGAAATTATTTTCATAAAATCTTTGAAAGAATATGAAACTTCATGCTTTCATCACAGCAGTTGCTACTAAATTCATGCTTTCATCATAGCAGTTGCTACTAATATTAAGAATTTTATAAAAGTGTATATTTATCATTAAAAAAAGGAATAATAAAGTAACAATTCCTGGATTAATACAATATAAATGGGGCTTGGGGCTCTAAAGTTTTGATTGGTACACAGAATAAGGTCAAAAAAATATTTAAATATCCCAACTGAGGGAAATATAGTGATATGAAAAGGATGTATTCTTAAATCATTTCAGATTTTTTGAACTTTTAAAGTTGGCAAGAAAAAAAATCACCCATTCTGAACAACTAAAAGCTAAAAAATCTGTAACTAAGATAGGTAGAATATGAGGTTAATTTCTATTCTCCCAATAATATATTAATAAAACATTTAATTGAAGAAAATTTATTTGTAAAATGTAAATTATTTTCAGCTTTTGATTTTGAATAGATTACACTTAGCATACTAATACTCTACATGTAACTATAAAAGCTATACAAACAATATTTTAAATTCATCAAAATAGTCTGGAAGAAATAAATTCCAGAAATAAAATTCCAGAAATAAAAGTACTGTTTAATGGAAACTGATGATGTTTATCCACTTGTTCCTAGAGTATTTGCTGATTTGGTGCTATGCATGTGGCTGTCAAGTTAGGCCTAAAGCTAGCACTTAATACTTATTTAAAAAATAATGTTGTTATTAACATGATTTAAAAATAATGTCTTGAGTCTTCATGAGTTTAATAAATGATGAACATCTATGGGAAAAATGCCTCAAATTTTAGAGGTTCTAATCTGCAGATACTTGCCAGAGTATTGAAGTTATCTGGGATAGTGTCCCAGGTTGTGAGGCTGGAGAGATGGTCTAAAAACTGGACTTGCAATTGTGATTATCAGACAGGGCTGGATATCCCACAGTTTTTTAAATTTTTTTTTATTTTTTATTTTCACAAAGACCCAGAAGGCTTTTTATCAGAAGGCTGAGATGGCCATACACTATGAATAGAAGTGCACCACAAAAGACTTAATTTACTGCAATTGCAACTGAATTTCAATCTATCATTTCTGATAAAGTTGTTTCAGCAAAATGAAGAAAACATTTTCTGAAGTGAAAACATTTTCTGATGGGAAACAAGATCATCTAGAGCCCTGAAATGCAATATTTACATGTTATTGAAATAGGATTTAAATTATAAAATATGAGAAAAGACTATAGCAGAATATGACCTATAATCAATACAAAAGGCAGACTGTACAAATGATTTTCCATTTGATTTCAATACTGGAATTAGTAGACAATATTTTTAAAATAGTTGGCTTTGGAACCAACCTAAGCACCCTTCAACAGATGAAGGGATAAAGAAAATGTAGTATATATACAAAATATAATATTACTCAGCTATAAAGAAGAATGAAATTATGGCATTTGCCAGTAAATAAGTGGAACTGAAGTATATAATGTTAAGTGAAATAAGCCTGTCCCCCAAAGTTCCAAACATCAAATGTTCTTTCTAATATATGGATGTTAAACCATAACAAGGGGAAGTATAGAATTTCATTCAATTAAACAAAGGGGAATGAAAGGAAGGGAGGGGGGATAGGAATAGGAGAGACAGTAGAATGCATTGGACATAACTTTCCTATGCTCATATACGAATCCATGACCAGTGGAACTTCATATTATGTTCAACTACAAGAATGAGAACAAAATTGCGATGGGTTGCACCTCATGTATGTATAATATGTCAAAATACATCCTACTATCATGTATATCTAAAAACAATGACAAAAAAAAAACATTTCAATGAAAATAAAAAATAATTGGCTAATATATTTAAAAAATAGGTAAAATATAGGCATTAGCAGAAATAGTACATAATTTCAGGATATAACTAAACTAAAATGAACTGCTAAAAATATAACAACTGCGGTTAGCAGTAATTAAGACATAGCACCACATAGGCTTACATTTTTGAATTTGCAATGTTCAAACTAAAATATAGCAAGTTAAAACAATGGGACATAAAACCGAATATAATGAATATTCAATTAAGGTTAAAAAGCCATAGCAAAAATGAATACTATGTTTAAAGCAATAATGATAAATTGATAGCTGGCTTCAAAGACAAAACAATGGAATCTGGAAAGTGGTAGAATGACATTTTTAAATTTCTAAAAAATGTAAACACCATACTAGAATTCTATTATGCAGTAAAAAATAAAAAATATCAAAAATGGAGAATAAAATTTTAACAATATGGACAAAAACTGAGAGAATTTGTTGATAACCACACATGAACTACAATTTTTTAAAAAGTAATTCTTATGGAAGAAAATAACATGATCATGAACAAGGAATACAGAAATGCACAAAGAAATGAAGAATATCAGAAAGGGCACATTTAAATATAATTTAGACTATAAAAAACAACATTCAATGTCTTGTGGAATATAACACACCCTAATGAAACCCCTAAAGTTTCTTATTTTCTAGTATGCATGCCCTAGCATAATCTCCTAGAGTGTGGACATGATTTGTGCTTGCTTATAAAAAGCAGAAGATGGAAAAAGGATGGGCTATCACTTCCACCGTCATGCCCTTACACAGGATTCTGTATGTTATGGTTGAGATATGAGATGACATGTGAGACAATGCAAGAAAGTTTAGAAGTGAAATGATTGGGTTATGAGAGCCTTAACCTAACTAGTGCATTAATCCCTGATAGAGATTAACCAGGTAGTTAATCCCCCAAAGTTCCAAACATCAAATGTTCTTTCTCATGGTCACTGGGAAGCATGACTTTGGGGCATGTTTTGTACCTTGAGAGAGGAAGTATGAGAGAGCAGTTGCTGGTGGTTATGTTGAGCCATTTTTCTCTACCACACTCTTCCACCTTTATGTCCTGTTTCAATTCAGGCATAGAGAAATGGACTACCTAGAACTATGGACTGTGAACTCTGAAACTCTGAGCCACAAATAAAATTTTCCTCTTCTAAAATTGTTCTTGTCAGATTTTTGGTCACAGCAATGATAAAGTTGACTAAAACACACTTGCTGTAAAGACTTTCTGGCTGGTCTATTGATGTAAGCAGTTATGATAAAAATGGGCATGTAGGAAGGAACAGCAGTTAACTTCTGAGAATTTCAACCAGGCTCTAGGAACTTAAGAGATCCTCTAAAAGCTGAAGCCTCAAAGAAACAAGAAACTTAGGTCCCCAGTCCCTGTGCCAAGTTAAATAAATATTGGCAATAACCTCAGTGATCTTGAAAGTTGATTCTTTTCTAATTGAGCCTCTGGAAGAGAACATAGCAGAGTGATATTATGATTGCATCCCTGTGAGAATCTAGAGTACTCAACCAAGCAGTTCATGAATGCCTATCCTTAAAATACATAAAAATTATGCATTGCTTTAAGCATTTAGGTATATGGCAAAATTTTAATTTACTGCATCAAATGATACCATGTGGAGTTGAAATTATACACAGAACTATCATAAATGTTAATAACATTAAATATGAGAAATGGGTAAATGGAGTATAAAGATAAAAAATTCCAGTGGATTAGATACATGGCAGAAGTAATGTGTATTAGATTCCAATACATCAATAAAGGATGTTGTAAATTTTGGTATTACAACCACTTTGGAAAATATATTGTTTTGTCTATTAAAGTTGAATGTACACACATATTCCAATCCAACAGTTCATTTATAGGTATATATCTAACAGAAATGCATATATATATATATATATATCCATATATATGCTAAAAGTCATCTACCAAATATTTATAAAAGCATAATTATTTCTCCAAATGAGAACATGCACAAATGGTATCAATGTTTAATTGGACAAATATATTGTGATATAATAGCACATAGGTGTTTTATAACTGTAACACTTTTGATGAATCTCAAAAAACATTGAATAAAGGATGAAGATACAGAAGAGTACAAATAATATATTTCCATTTTTATAAGGTACAGAAATGTTTAATCTGTGCTCATAAAAGACAGGATAATAACCATTATTATTCTCCCTTGAAGACATGAATTTATGATTAGAATATAAAATGAGGAAGCTTCTGCAATGTTGCAATGTCTGTCTTGGTCTGGTTTCTGGTTACAAAAATGTTCAATTTGTTAAAATTCAGCAACTATAAACTTATATATAACATACATACAAAAAAATGTTTTTTTACATGACATTTAATTTTTTCTTCAAAGTATTTGTTTGATATTCACCTTGTAGGCAATACTGTGCTGGATTCTGGCTGTAGGTGATCTTAATAGACGTAACTGCTATTAAGAATTTTTAGTGCAGTTGGTAGAAATAGTTATGAAAACAGAAAAATGCTAAGTCAGAAAGGTATGAGAGCTATGGAAAGCAGTATGGATATTCCTCAGAAAACTTGGACTAGAACCACCTTTTGACCCAGTTATCCCACTCCTAGGTTTATACCCAAAAGATTTAAAATCATCATACTACAGTGTTGCAGCTACATCAATGCTTATAGCAGCTCCATTCATAATAGCTAAATTATGGAACCAACCTAGGTTCCCTTCAACAGGTGAATGGGAAGAAATTGTGGTATATATACACAATGGCATATTACTCAGACTTAAAGAAGAATGAAATTATGGCAAATGGATGGAATATTATGCTAAGTGAAATAAGCCAATCCCAAAGAACCAAAGGTCAAATGTTTTCTCTGATAGGCACATGCCTATCAGATAGGTACTTTGGATTAGAGAGAAGGGAGTGAAGAAGGGGAGGGGGTATGGGAGTAAGAATGATAGTAGAATGAATCAGATATTATTACCCTATGTGTGTATGTGATTACATGATCTGTGTAACTCTACATCATGTACATCATGTACAACCACAAGAATGAGAAGTTATATTCCATTTATGTATGGTGTGTAAAAATGCATTCTACGGTTATGTATAACTAATTAGAAAAAATAGAAAAAAATCAAAAAGAAAGCTAGGAGAGTTATGCTAAGTACATGAATATATAAACTCTCGCTTTAATAGTAAAAAGAATATTAACTATAAAATAAAGAAGTGGTAAAATATTTGCACTCTTCATCCCCATTCTTAAGGGATTGGCAGTGAAAAGAAGGAAAGAGATATCATGAAAATGAGAGGAAAAAAATGGAGGATTAAACAGTTTTTTGTTTGTTTTTATGGAATGAGAGAGTATATTCATACATTTTGAGAAAGTATCTAATTTTACAAAGAGAGTGGAACTTAAAATATAAACAAAAGTTAAAATTATTGGTGGAGTAGGATTTTCAGCAAAAATGAATAAAAAGGAAACATAAAGGTATAAAAGCAGATGGAAAAATTAGTCTTGAAGATAAGTCCATCATTTTCACCAAAAATAAGTACTCCTTGTCCATGTCTAACTTGATTTGGTAACCCACATTCTTTTCCATCTCCACATGTGGAAAGTATTATATGTAATTGTGTTGAACTGGAGAAGCTGAGGCCCAGGACACTAGAGCTCCCATGATGAAAATGGATCTGCACGTTAGCACTGCCTAATATAAATTAGACCTATAAAAAATGCCTATGGGATTTGATGATTAGCCTAAATCAATTTAATCTATGAAAATAATCATACTCTAATTTATACCAGAAAAAATTAGGTCTATGAAATTTACAGATTGAAAACTCAGAGCCTAGAAAATATTGTTCTCTTTTGATAAAAATATTGTTGTGTTAGAAATTTAGAAGTAATATTTATGCTCATTTGTAGTAGCTTTGCTTTATCTAGATCTTCTAGTAGAATCATTTTCCTACAAAATATTCCTTTTTAAAATTTTTAATGTTTTATCTTTTTGTGTGTTTTAACATAAGCCCCTGTACCTTAATTAAGATTTACATTAAGCTACATATATTTATCTTCAGACTAGATAAAACAAATTGCCACAAATGCAAGATAGTTTTAATTATGTGGTTGAATTTGCTGTATGTTGTAAATCTTTGCTACTTTAAGTACAGCCCATTCACCTCCAGCATCAACATTGTGTAGGAGGTTATTAGAAATGTCCCACTTCAGATTCATCCAGTCATAATCTTCATTTTACCATGACATGCCTCCCAAGTGATTTGTATCACATTACATTTTCAAATATAGAAGTCTCATTTATTCTTTCTCCTCTTCTTTCAAATTTTATTGCATTTCTATTACTACATATCTAAGTACCAAAAACAGTGGTTTGAAACTACCTACATTTATTATCTTGCTCTTACTTTCCTCAGAAGTCTGGAGAAGTTCATCTGGGTCTCCTGAAATTGCAGCCTAGGTATCAGTTGCAATGGTTCCTTTTTGGACTTCTGGATCCTCTTAGAAGTTCTTGTGATTGTTGGCCCAATTAATTTCTCAAGGAAAGGGAAGTAAATAAGTTGTCTTTCAATGATCTCATGTGATTCAATCAGATCTACTTTCCTAAACTCCCTTTCATTAAATCAAAGTCAAGGTGATAAGAGCCCTTAATTGGATCTACAAAATCCCTTAACCTTCTTTACATAATGCAACCTGTCAAGGGAAAGACTTGCAGGTATGCCTTATATCCACAAGTCACACATACACACAAGAAGAGGAGACTTAAAAAGGTGTTTTATACAGTGTGTAAAAATCTTGAGAGCCATCTGAAGATCTGTGCACTCATGGATATGACCACAGAAAAAATGAGCATGTGCACAAAGGGGGAAAGTATAATTTTTTTCCCAAAGATATGCAACTTTAACTTGTGCATATTCCATATTAACTAAATATTCAGAAAAAATAAGTGTAATTATGACTATATCTTAGTAATTATATGAATACAGTATAGATGTGAGTACTGTCATCCAGGAAAGTACTTGTAAACCACATTCACACACTCAGCCCTTCCTATGAATTGTATTTTCACAAATATATATACAGTGCTTGTATATACTCTTTAACTTTTGACATTCCATATATACTGATTTATTTTTCTTTCCTATATAACCAGTTATATAAAAATTTATACATTATTTGAATTAGGGATTATTAATTTAGATGTTATTTCTGTTTATGTGTTTGTATTTTTTCATATTATAAGTAATAAAAACAAATAAAAATGGAGGCTTAGCATTTCCTAAGACATAGAAAGTAAAACCACGGGTAAAATCCCACTGCTGTTCTGACAGAAAATAAAAATTTTCATTTTCAAACTGCTCTAATTTTCAGTTGCTAGATATGGAAGCATAATCAAATGATGACATTGCAAAAGGAGAAACAATGCACAATGCAGTCTCTGCTAGACCTTTTGTCCAGATTTTGAGATACAGCTGTAATCCTCAATCATATTCTAAATAATACTATGTACTTTATTACATGTTAAAATGTGTAAAAGGTATAGATTCATATAAATACACCAATGTTTGTGTATCGTGGACAATATTATTTATTCTCTATAGTTAATTATTTGATTTTAGAAGCATACTCTAATGTGAGGAAAGTCAAAGAGTTTAGCATATGTTTGGAAGTTGATTTTCTATGGTTGCATGTATTCTTTCTTGAGAATGTCTCCAATGAGACATAACAATAAGTTATTAAAATAACTTATTCTGCATTCAGAATTCACTCACTTAACAAACATTTATTGAAATTTTACCATATTCTAACCATTCTTATATGTATTGGACACATTCTAAATAAAAAAAAAAATGATGTTGAAATTGGACTTTGAGAAGACTGACAAATGATATACTTGAGTAAAAAAATACAAAATGACAGGTTTTTTGTTTGTTTGTTTGTTTTACCAGTGGAGATTTGGCCTTCCTAATATTCAACCCTAGGCAACAGATGGATTTTCTCACTAAAAGTAGGCAATATAATAAAATCTACTTCCTAAATTTTTGAGGATATTAAATCAAATATCTTCAACAGATCCTCTGATAATAACTTAAATTTGGTTGTTTCTGCAGCAACTGCTAACTGATACAGAGATTAGTACATGCATTACTTGAAGGCAGTGTTACATAGAACATAATTTTCAGAGTGGTCATAGGTAAAAACTGGAAAAGCAACAAGGAATTTTCTACTGAAGATTACAAATGATAATCTAAAAAATAATTCTTAAGAACGTTGCTTATGGTCTTGAAAAATAGAAATAGAATAATCTACTTAAATTGTGGATCTCACTAAGAAAGTTTCTAGTAGAATATGAAAGTATTGATCTGTCTTGCTTACCACCTACTATAAAGGGTTACAAAAGAATAAGAAATTAAAACAGAAAATATTCAAATGGCAAGTTTAATTTAGAATAAAAATTTCAACCTATAGTTTACCAGGTTGCAAAATAAAATTTGTTTTCATCCTCAGCCTCTCCAGATGGCAAATGGTTCTTAACACAAGAAATGGCTTCAGGGCAGTGTTTAAGTTCAGATTGTTGCCAGTAAAAACACATTCTCAGGCCAAAGAGCATATCAAGGGTGTAAGACACCTTGTTAAGATCTTTAAAGATTCAAGGCAGTGCTTGTATATACTCATAGTCAAACAAAACATACTTAAGATTTACAAGGATACTTTCCCAGAGGATTTGAACTATACCTCAAAGTAAAGAGAGGATTAACTCAAAAAAGTCTGGATGGTGTCTTTTGTCTAAAGTAGTAGAATACAATTTGCTGCATAAAAATACACTCCAAATTTAACGAAATTGTCTAGCTTGAAGTGGAAAATCTAGTGAGAGATTCATACAAACACAAAACTCTGAGCTCCATCATCTACTTCCTGGAAGCTAACTGATAAAACTCTCCAATTACCAACATAAGACATATCTTAATGATAAAGGAATATGGTTTTAAGAAATAAAAATAAAGTTACCAGCACATAGGATATGTCTCCACCCCTCAGAGAAGCATTTGTAGGAAGCAAAAGTGGGCCTAAATCAGGGAAGTTTGCCAACATGCACCCAGCTATACACCACTCCCTCTCGTTTCTTCCCTTTTTGAATGGATATATCCACTCTATTCATCCTCCCTCCATTTTCTCCGTATGTTTTAAGGGGTAGATAATTTGTCCATTTAGTTTATAGAACTTCACTTAAAGAAGAGCCGCATCTGAGGAACCTCATTTGCATTTCGTCTTGATGCAACTAATGAGATCCTGGATTTTAAACTGGAGATACAATGGGATTAAATTTTTGGAGAAGCAGAGTTTCATGTGAAGAGGGCATGAATTGCAACCATGGAGTGGGCTACATTGCATTGTCTACATATATGGTTGCCAATACTGTGGTTTGGACAAGTGGCCCCCAAAGAGCTGTGTGTTAAAGTCTTGGTCCCTAGCTCATGGCACTATTGGGAGGTAGTGACAATTTTAAAAGATAGCATCAAGTGAGCAGAAAGTAGGTCATCTGGGGTATACGAAGTAGGATTTGGGGATTGTAGTTTTACTTTGGGGCCTCGCGTGGGTCTACCAATGAGTTGGGGCCCCACGTGAGGAAAGTACCAACGGGTCCTTGGGAAGGATGGGAGGGGGTCTGGCGGGATGAGGTTTGAGGCTGGCAGTCTGTGAAGTCACTTCACCCAGACTCTGAGGGGCTGATTAGACTGCTCCAGCGGAGCAAGATGCAGAGCCCTTTTATTCCAGAAAGTGTAATAGCTTATGAATGGTCCTTGAACCCTGAGGTTACAGCTAATGGGGTACTGCTCTGTGTCAGGTGTACAGTCCATCAGTATAGGGTGAGGAAGGGGGATGGAGGATCCGAAGGTATGGAGAGTGCTCCTACATGGGATGCCACTTTCTTCATATATTTTGCTTTCTGAGTGCCATGAGCTCAGAAGTTTGCTCCACCACATGCTCCCCACAATATATACCACTCCACAGGCCCAAAAGCAATGGGGCCAATTAACCATGGACCAAAATCTCCGACACTGTGAGGCAAATAATCTTTTCCTTTTTTAAAGCTGATTATCTCAGATAGTTTGTTACAATAATGCAAATCTGCCTAACCTAGTAACAGTGTCTTTCATTCTCCATACACACTGCCACTAAAATATGAGCTACCCCGTAAATGGTTTTGACCATTAAAAATCCTATGGTAGTGACTATATTGTACTACATAAGAGAGCTGCCAGATTTGAGATCAGATAATTGGAAGAGACAGTAAAAGACCTGAAAGCAAACACAAGTTAAAAAATTCTTTTCTTTGTGGCTAAATATAATCCACAAAATACAAAATAATGGGGTTTGGTTAGTTTACATAACATAACATTGCATACTTAGGCGTGCACTAACAAACTGAAGATTGGGCCTTGCTAATACTCTGCAGCAATTATGGAGCTAAGCTCACATTGCTGCCCAAAGTCCTGGCCTGTGGACCTGCCTGAAAGATATCCTAGAATTATAAAACTGTTCTGCAGAACAAAGACTACTAAGAACTGATCCTCATTTTATTCTTCTGAAACACCAAGCTATCCTATGTCTCTATATTTTGAGGTCAACCTGTATTAACCCACACATGGCCAATCATCTACTAAGGTCAAAGAGGCTCATAGACATTTTGAAGGTCAGTGCTAGTGACCCTGTCATTTAAAAAAACTGTGCTGTATAAAACAGCTGTCACCTGGGTGAACAAAGTTGCAATTAGCTTTCCCAATCTGCTGAGGTCAAAAGTCCCTGCTTGCTTAAAACCCTAAAGCTTTCACCAGTTAAAAACTAACCTTGTCCTTCCCTTCTTCCTAAAAACAACAAAAATACCACATAGTTCACTTATCACATACAAACTGCCAAAAAAAAGTAACACATAGACCTTATTTTGCTAAAGTCTACTGCCTAAGCATAACATCTTGGATAGAACAGTTATTTCTGATTAAACTTGCCATATATTTCTCAAAAACAATTCACCACACTAACATGCAAATGACCAATTACTAATATTGCTTTTCTAAATTTAGCAAGCTTGCCTATATGGGGAGGGAGATGTGCTGGAGTCATAGGCAGCACAGAAAAACTTTATTCAAAGTTTAGCATGCTCAAAAAGAGAAAATGTAGACCATATTCTTTATTTATGCAATCAGGTCTCAAACAAAAATAGAAAGGAACTGGACAGTACCTGCGCAGTTCTCCTGTCAAACACATCTATCAGTTAAGTCAATCCATTTTCTTTCCCTGAAGGACTTGAGAGTAAGGGGCATTAGTCTAATATAAATATGGCTGTATCAAAGATGAAGTTAAAATCGTTTATTCATAGAGTTACAAAAATGAGTGTTTTGGAAGTATGTGAGAAAGTGGATGACAGAATGTGAATAAACAGGCAGAAAAATGAGAACATTTTGTGTAGTGGTTTGATAAGAACCCAGGGCACTGTAGTAGGAAATGCCTTGGGTGAGGGTAAAATTACAACAGAGTGGCTTCTTTGAAGAGATAACATCAGAGCTGATTTCTAAATGATAATGAGAACTATCCCTGCAAACGCCCCACAAAAATCATTCCAGGTGTTAGGAAGAACAAGGAAAATATATTTAAGAGTGGAATGAGCTGGGCATGTTGGGAGGAGAGAGCTTAGTGAAAGAGGAGAAACATTACAGAAAATGAGGTGGATATGGATAAGACTAGGGTAGGATCAGTTGCACAACCTACACTAGAGTTTGCTTTATATAGCAATCAGTGGCAACAAAAAAGTTTTGGTAGAACTTTCACATAACAAGTTTATATTTTTAAAAAGTGATCTGGATTCTGTATGCAGAATGGCTTTATGGAGAATGAAGAGGTCTTATTGCAGAAATCCATGAAAAAGATGGGATCATTTGTAAGATAGAGTGAAAATTATTGATTTAGAATATATGTAAGTAATGACAGCAGAATTTGATTATGGATTCAATGTCAGAGACAAGGAAAGAGAAGAAACGGGATAATGCTTTTTACAGCCATGAATACAGTACATGAAGTTATTTACTAAAGTATGAATAATGAGAATAAAACACACTTAGAAAAATTACTAGGATTGTTTTGTGGTAGGTTAAGTTGGAGAAACTTAATAAATATGCACAAGTACACTTGGTTGAACATGTATGGCGATCAATATACAGGGAGTGATGGAGATAAAAATACTAAGAATTTCTTTGATAGTTTTGGGAGAGAATGTGAATAAAGGATGTCCCCAAACTGAACTTTGAGGAGTTCCACCACTAATAGATTAGCAGGAGAATTAGAGAAGTCTAGAACATGAGTTTACTTAATAAAAGGGTAAAAGAGGGAGAGACAAGCATTAAAAGTTAAGAAATATCCAGGAAAAAAGGATGAACCAAACCTCATAAGATCAAGCCTTCCAGAGCAAGGAGAGATGGAATTATGTGAATGGACAAGGTCTTTTCCTTTTCTTTCTCCTCTCTCTTCAAATTAGAATCTCAGAGCTCACCCTTAGGAATTGTAATTCAAAAGGTCTGCAGCAAGAACCCAGACCACAGATGATTATTAGGCAATTGTTCTGACTCCCATTTTTAGAAACACTGTCAAAGATTCATTAGAGAACAAATTATGCTTATAAAGGGCCAGAATTTTGTGTTTGTATATGTGTGTGAATAAAAATACAATACACAATATTTTATTTTTAAAGCTTTTCCTTCTGTGCTGTCTCCTGAGAATGGGAGCAACAAAGTTATCAAAATGTGGAAAGAAAATGATATAATCAAGGAGATTACCAGGGTGGGTAAGAAAAGTGACTCCTGCCAGCCCTAGCAATAAACTGTGGGAAAATTAGAAACAACAATAAAATAAACCAATCAAAACTGCTCAGCTTTTTACTAGCAACATGTGCTGGCAATTTTTACTATGCTAGTGATAAAATGACCCTGTAAGCAATTACAGTTACTGTTAAGTTTTAAATATATATTTATATTTGTATATGCATATATAATTTTCAACTCAGTACATTTTGTTATTTGTCCTTTATTCAACATACTTTATTAGAAAATTAAATAGGACAATTTACAGTTTTGCAATTTGTCCTTAGTGCACATAGACTCAGCATTTGGTTTGTTGAAGCTCACTTTTGGATTGTTGAAGCTCACTTTTGGATTGTTGAAGCTCACTTTGGAAGTAAAGCATGTCTCCCACTCTTACCATGACACATAGTTAACATATTAAGCTGTGGATTCAAAAATAAACAATGATAGCACAATTATTGTAAAGGCAAAGAACATAAGCTGTTTATATTCTGTCATCATAGATACCATGTGGTGTTTTAATTTGTTTTATATTTTTTATTATTTTGCATGTGCATCACAACCCCTACATCTTCTTACAGAGACATTTTTTTTTTTTTAGGGCGGTGAACTTGTTTTTTTTTTTTTAATTTTTTCTCAAAAATTGCATTTTTTCACATGTTATCAAACAAAACAGAAAAAATACCAAATTTTCAGAAGCTGTACACACTGTTCATTGAAAATATTTGTTGAGGCAAACAGAAAAAAACTGTTACGATCATAATTTTTCTAACTTTGCACAAAATTATAAGCAGATTAAATTCTTCATATTAAACACCTTTATATGCACCTTCAATGAACAGTATATATATATTTTTTTTATCAACCATCTTTACTATACCCATTCCCCTTTCCTGCCCCCCGCCTCCCCCATGTCGCGTCCAGTGTTCCTCTATTTCTCTTATGTTTCCCATTCCCACCTCCCTTATTCATCAGCATCCACTAATCAGAGAGACCATTCGGCATTTGGTTTTTTGGGATTGGCTTACTTCACTTAGCATAATGCTT
>PVHX01014357.1:0-50797 GCA_004024805.1 Geosciurus inauris
GAACAGGGGAAGAGAGAGGGGAAGTACTGGGGACTAGATTAGAGCAAATCATATTCCATGCTTTTATCATTATGTCAAAATGAATCCTATTGTTATGTATAACTACAAATAACCAATAAAAAAGAAAATTTAAATTAAATTAGCTGAGAATGGGTCTTTATCTCAGGAAAAAAAAATCTATTCAGGCTTTTCACATTCATTTTTCTGCCAAACTTCAGCAACTGTCTTGCATCTTTCTAACTGATAGGTGGCATTTCCACCCAGACTGACAGGGAGGGGGTTTCTGGGAGATGTGCACTGTGGAGACTCTGCCTGAGCTAAGTAGTGGCTCCCAGCAGTAGAGAAATACTAAGCACAAGACCCTGACGGGCAATGTCTGTGTTAGCTCATGAAGAGGGTGGCCCCAGCCTGTGTCCCTGACCAGCTTTGTGGGATTCTCTTGGAGAGACACGGGAGACTAGAGGGCTAATGGCATTCCTGTGGCAAAAAAAAGCATGGACAGATTTTTTTTTCCTGAGATAAAGACCCATTCTCAGCTAATTTAATTTAATTTTAATTTTCGTTCTTAAAGAAATTTTAAAAGGATGCTGGCGGGGACATGGGACGTGAGGAGAACCAACCCTTACTTGGGCTGTCCAGGCGACTCCCTTTCTTTGCAGTCTTGCTGATCCTGTTCCGGCACTTAGAGATCTTCTCTCCCCGGAGTTGCTCAACTCTCTCCACATCACTTCGGCAAATTAAAACAGCAGTTGTCTTCCTCAAAAATAGTATCTCTTTTATTGAGATACTAATATTGACAAAATAATAATATGATGAATTAAATGCTTAGAACCTGCCAGGCTTTGCAATAAACACATTCCATATATCATCTTGTTTATTGTTCATGGTGGAATGTTCAACAAGGACCTCTAAAGTCAGGTGACAATAGCCTACGGCAGCCATGAATCATGTGTGGCAAGGACCACTGTGTTAAGGAGGGTATAGGTTACCAGGTATTCATGCTGCAAACTCCATAGACAGGAAGCGAAGGTGGAAAGAACCGTGCCTTCCAGAAAATGTCCTAGAGTTCTGGGACCAGAATGTGCCTCAGATCATCTTTCAGGCCATCACTAAGACATTCTAGCAGGAAACAGATGCCCACTGTGCTTGAAAGGCCCCCGAGGAGAAGCCAGTGTGAGCTGTCTCCACCCTCTTCATCCTTCTGCCTTGCCAGTGCTCCTGGCAGCCCAGGCTTTTGGAAGGATCTCACTGTACTTCTGCCGAGGCTCCTGTCCCCACCACCACCCATGACCAGATAAGCCTCCAGGCACCCTGTTCCTTGCCCTCCCAATTGTGGTCTCAACCATAGCTCATGCTGCAGCCATCTGGAAGGACATTAGAAATGTCAATGACCAGCCTCACCTTTTATTGTTAAAAGTCATCTTTGAGCACAGGAACCAATGATGGAATATTTTTACCAAGTGAATGTTTCAAATTTAGCTCTTTGGCTGTTCAGATAAGCCCAGTGTTGGAGAATTCTAGATTAATGTTTGGTCAAATCTTTTCAATCTTTGATGCTATCATCATCTTTACAGGCAGATTAGGGGGCTTCTACAAACTCAATTTTGTTTTTCCTCAAAGATCTACTCTCATTTCCTACCAAGATGGGGTCCTGAGGCTATGGCCATCACCACAAGTCAAATTGCTGCCCTCAGAGTCATCAGAAATGCCTTATTACCACTGCATTCTCACCAGTAGGAGAGGAATCCAAACACAGGAGCAAGGAGAAGGAGAGAGTAAATACTACAGGAGAAAATCTATTCAAAAAAATTTAATAAATTCCCTTTCTTTTTCTAGCCTCACAGAAATTTATGTAGACCACCCGACTAGAAAATATAGTTTTATAAAGTGACACAAAAAATGCTGCGTTTAGCTGGGCATGGTGACGCACGCATGTAATCCCAGCACTTTGGGAGGCTGAGACAGGAGAATCGCGAGTTCAAAGCCAGCCTCAGCAACGGCGAGGTGCTAAGCAACTCAGTGAGACCCTGTCTCTACATAAAACACAAAATAGGGCTGGGGATGTGGCTCAGTGGTCGAGTGCCCCTGAGTTCAATCTCCAGTACCAAAAAAAACCCCCAAAAAACAAAAACAAAACACAAAATAGGGTTGTAGGGCTGCAGATGTGGCTCAGTGGTCAAGGGCCCCTGAGTTCAATTCCCGGTACCACAAAAAAAAAAAAAAAAGTTGCATTTTTCAGATATAGTGGGAGGGGGGCCGGAGGCGTGGCTCAGGAGCACCTGCTAAACACGTGCAAGGCCCTGGGTTTGATCTCCAGCGTCACAAACATAATAGATAAAAATAAAATGAGGGGACATTCATACTCAGATGCTTCCTGTTTAAACCAGAGGAAGCTTTTGAGGCAGATCACAATGGCAGGTGGAGCGGGCTGACACTCAGGCCCAGACATCACAGCCTCCAGGAAGCTGTTCAGAGAGGCCAGGCTGATGAAAGCGTTTCATGAACATAAAAAACTCACTGCAAACCCTCACGCCCCTTTAGTGACCCTCCCCAGGCCTGCCCCAGCATCCTGTGTAAACTGTAATTTCAGCATTAAAAAAAAAAACAAAAAACCTAAGTAAATGCAGCTTTACTGAGAAATAATTCAGAAACCATACAATTCACTCATTTTTTTTTTCTAATTACAAAACAGAACTCTGACTTTATTTCTTACATGTTTTCCACACACTAGAAATAAGTGAACAGCTGAAATGAAATGGGCCAGTATATATATACCTAGGGGTTCCCCAATATCTCAGTCTGCTTAGGCTGACATAAGAAAACACCACAGACTGGGTGACTTCAACAACAGAAATTAACTTCTCACAGTTCTGGAGGCTGGACATCTGAGATCAAGGTGTCCACCTGGTCAGGTTTCAATGAGGGTTCTTGCCTTGGTGTGCAGGTGACTACCTTCCTGTGTTCTTACATGGTGCAGAGAGTAAGCTCACTGGTCTCCAGGCAATGACCCATCATGAAGACTTTGCCCCCAACTAATGCTGAATGTCCCCAAGATGCCCCATTTCCAGATACCACACATTGAGGGTCAGAGTTTCAGCATGTGATTTTGGGGGTGACAACACATTTAGTCTGTGAGTCACTTATTGCATACCAGTTTTACATGCAAATACCAGTGTTTATAAATATAAACAATTTATTTTCAAATAAAAATAACATAAAAATTTTCAAATAAAATTAAAATTTATTTTTAATTACAAATAAAAATTGTCAAATAAAAAATAAAAACAATTTCTCCCTGCTCTGACATTCCTCATTTCTTCAGTACCTCCTGGTTCTTTCCCAGTCTGTCTTGGCCATATTACAATTCTCACACTACGTCTACATTTCCATGAAAATAGTACGGTGAAGACTACTGCTGCACATTTATAAGTGCTGTCTTTATCCACCTAAAGACTCACTGACAGGTGAAAGAAGCATCCTATTTTGCCAGGAAGTCCTTTTTATGTGATACCCCTGATTCTGAGGAACAGACTCAAATTCTTTCTTCATGTGAACTCAAATCAGGCTCAACACCCCATTTACAAAAAAACAGATTCACAATTTTCCATTCTATTTTATACAGCCAGTGAGGTATCTTCAAACCTACACTAGAAGTAAAATATCAAATGAAAAATAGCCTTTGTTCTCAAAGACTTATCTAATCTCCTGAGCTTATCTCAGTTGATTTCAAATCCACAGGTCAAAAGTCACCAGTGACTTCTGCTCTTTGGCTTTCAAAACCAGACACATCATCAAATCATCCCAGATATACAAAAGTTATACTAGACACAAGTACAGGCAGACCTCCGTACACACAGGGTTAACCTGTGAGTTTGGGGCTTTATGATGGTGCAGAACCAATGTATTCTGTAGAGACTGTATTTCAAATTGTGATCTTTTCCTAGGCTAGCAACAGGCAGTGTAACGCTCTCTTATAAAGCTGGGCACAGCTCCCAGTCAGCCGTGTGATCACAAGGGTGGACGACCAGCACTCTACACTGTGCTGTGTGGTAGTTGAAGTGTGTCATTTATGATATTTTCAACCTCTATTGAGTTTTTCTTTTTTAATATTTTTTTAGTTGTAGATGGACACAATGTCTTTATTTTATTGCTTTGTATGTGGTGCTGAGGATCGAACCCAGGGCCTCATGCATGCAAGGCAAGCGCTCTACCACTGAGCTACAATCCCAGCCCCTCTATTGAGTTTTGTCAGGACACAACCCCATCCTAAGGAACATTTGTACATTTTCCCCATGCCTCTGACTGCTTCTTCCATAACCTCATTCTTAGCTTTTACAGATTTAAAACATTAGGCCTTTTCTTCAGAATGTGTGCTTTGATGTCAAATCGGGGACCAGCTCCAATTGCATGCCTTCCCACAGGGTTTCTCTGAAGAATAACTTCTCTCATGTCAAATAAGGTCTAAGCCATTGCCTTCCCACACTCTTTACACTTGAGTTTCTCTCCAGTATCACTCCTTTCATGGAGGATGTGCCCAACTAAAGTCCTTCCCACATGTTTTGCACGCATACAGCTTCTCTCCAGTGTGAATTCTTTCATGCTGGACGAGATGTGCACTCTGCCTTTCCACACTGATAACATTCATAGTGTCTATCTTCAGTATGAATCCTCTGATGTCTAATAAGACATGACTGGCAGCCAAACACTTTACTACATTCTTTGCACTTGAAAGGTTTCTCTTCAGAATGAATGTTCTGATGTGTTTTAAGGTTTGCAGTTCCAGAAAACATCTTTCCACATTCTTTACACTCAAAGGGCTGCTTCTTCCTTTTATGGACTTTCTGATGTTGAATAAGGGATGAAGGCTGATTACAGACCTTCTCACATTTATTGCATCTACACAGCTTCTTTCCATTATGAAACCTTCAATGCAGAATAAGCGTTGAAAGGCACCTAAGTCCTTGTCACATTTATCGCATTTGTAGGGTTTCCCTGAAGTACGAATTCTCTGATAAAGCAGAAGGGGTGAAATCCTACTAAAGGATTTCCCACATTTTCTGCATTTAAAGGCATTCTTTAAATGGTGACTTCTCTGCAACACACTCTGACTTAAGGTCTTCACACTTTTATGAGGTTTCTCACCAATATGAATTTTTCATGTATAACAAGGGCTGGTTTCTTTTTGAAGCCCCTCCCACATTTATTCCATTTACGTATTTTCTTTCTACTGTGAATTCTCTTCTGATCTAAAAGAGATGACTTCCAACTGAAGCCTTTCCCACATTTTCTGAACTGGTGAATGCTCTCAACCATGTGGAGAGATGGGCATAAACTCAAGGCCTTCCCATAGTTAAATATTTCCTTTCCATTATGAATTTTTCTATGTAGAATAAGGGCTATTTTTTATTGATACTTTCCCCACATTTATCAGATTCATGGCTTTTATTTCCATCATGAGCTCTCTGGTGAAGAATGGAAGATCTGACTGAAAGCTTTTCTACAATTATGCATTCATAAGGTCTTTCTCTAGTGTGCAATTTCCGATGACGTTTGAGAGAGAAGCTTCGACTAAAGGTTTGACTACAGTAATTGCATTTGAAAGATTTCTTTCCTGAATTATCTTTCTTGGGTTTGCTTAGGAATTAATTTTTGTTGTAACCCCTCTTTGTTTTGCAGAAACTGGTTTCTGCTGGCCGCTTTGCCCAGATTTGTTGCATTGATTTGGTGGTAATTTCTTGGTCTCACACTTAGACCCTGAGTCTGGGCACCAGCGTCATCTTGGTGATGCCACCATCCAGGTTGCTTTCCCCTTCTCCACTGAGGTGATGACATTTGGCCTCTTAGAGGAAAGACCCAGTGAGACCAGGTTCCTGTAGTTTTCCAACATGACAGCTTCATACAGATCCTTCTGAATGAGGCTCAGCCATTCCCACTGCTCCTGGTATAAGTAAGTGGCTGAGTCCCAAGAGTCACTGGTGCCTTGGATTCCAATGTGCACCAGACATCCTTTCTGCTCCCTTGAGAGTCCACCTTCAAAGAGTCGTGAAGTGCCAGAAAGGCAGCAATGGATAGTTTGGAGCCACAGGCGACGTGTTACAGCACTAACAGGAAACAAGTACAAAAAGCTTCCATAGTCTCCTTCTAATTCAGGAACCCCCAAAATGGGCTTCTTTTGCTTTGTCAGTGAGTGGCCTAATGCTGTGTCCCAGCTGGCACCTACCACCACAACTGAGCAAGAACCCCACCACTTGTGCAATCCCCTGCAGGACCCTGGCCCACCACAATTCACTCATTTAAAGTGTGCCACCCAAAAGTTCTTAGCAGAGTCACGAAGTTATGTAACCATCACCACTATCTCACTTTAGGACTTTCATCAACCCCAAAAGAAGCCTCCCAGCCATCAGCAGCCACTCCTATATTCCTGCCACCCCCTCCCATCCCTGGAAACCCCTCATCTACTTTCTGTCGATGGATTTGCCGATTCTGGACATTTTGTGTAAGTGCAACGATACAAAATGTGATCCTTTGCAGCTGGTTTCTTGCTCTACGCGTGTTTTTGAGGTTCCTTGTGCTGTAGCATCTATTGATACCTCATTTGTTTTTATTTATACATAACATTCAAGTTTATGGATAAACCACAATTTGTTTAATCCACTCATCTGTTGATGGGCATTTGTCTGTTTCTGGTTTTTTTTTTTCTTTGATTTTTGATGAGCAACGCTACTGTGAATGCTCATGTACAGGTTTTTGTGTGGACCATGTTTTCATTTATCTTGAGTCTATACCTAGGAGTAGCATTGCTGGGTCATATGGTAATTTCATGCTCAGCTGTTTGAGGAACTGCCGGGCTGTTTTCAGCAGCAGTGTAGCACATTGTAACACTGTTTTTTCATGGTGTCTTGCCACACTGTTAGTTACTGGACTCATATTGTAGTCCAAGTCTTGGTCTCCCCAGCACTTGGAACAACAAAGATGCTAACAGATGTTGGCAGAGACTTCTACCATTTTCAAGTTTGCCACTCTTCACTACCCATCTTTCTCAGTCCATCAAAGACCTTAAAACCCAATGGGAGATGGAAAAACATTTCTTGTTAGAGCTCTGCATGCATTTACTCCACCTACCCAAGCTAAGTCCCTGTTTCCTTTTCCTTAATGAGTCTACTTCTGTCTCACAGTTTCTACTGCTAGCTCTTTTGCTGGTCCAGAGCTTCTAGGATTTCCCTGCATGGATTTCATGTCTTTTGCCTGTCTGATTTTCATCAGAGGAGCAGAGTGATGGGAACTGGAGTTTGTACCAGTCACCTTTCTGTTACTATAACAAATACTCGCTATCAACTTACAAAGAAAAAAGGTTTATTTTGGCTCACAGTTTTGCAGGTTTCAATCCATGTTGGCCTATGGCTTTTGGACCTGTTGTGAGGCTGCACATCATGGCGGGGGCACATGGCAAAGTGAAGGGTTCACCTCACGTCTGGGATAAGAAAGAGGAAGAGTCCAAGATCCCACAATCCTCCTCAAGGGCACACCCTCAATGCCCAAAGCCCTCCCACTATTCTTCTTATCTTACAGGTTCCACCTCTCAGAAGTTCCACTGAATCCAATGCAGTAAGTAGCACATGCCTGTAATCTCAGCAGCTCCAAAGGCTGAGACAGAAGGATCACAAGTTCAAGGCAGCCACCACAACTTAGCAAGGACTTCAGCAGCTTAGTGAGACCCTGTCTCAAAATAAAGCTGGAGATGGTTCATTTTAGCTATGTGGTTAAGCATCCCTGGGTTAATTCCCAAGTACCAAAAAAAAAAAGTTCCATTGTGAATTGAAACTATTCTCAGTCTGAGCCAGCAACTGAGCCTTTAACACATGGGCCTTTAAAAGAAATTCCAGACCCAAACAATAGCAGGAATGTAGGTAAGAGAATCTGTGTCTAGTTTGTTATAGAGAAATAAAAAAGAAGTAGAAGAACACAGAGAGCTGCCAAGGACTGAATCCAGTGGATACCAGGAATAGATCCTTTTGATTCTCCTCGAAAAGGGCAGAGATGAGACTTTCAAAGAGAAATGGATTGGTTAGCCAGCTCAATAGCTCAATGTTGGGTAAACTTCCCTACTGCTTTTTTTTTGGTACTGGAGATTGAACTCGGGGGCACTAGACCACTGAGCCACATCCCCAGCCCTATTTTGTGTTTCATGTAGAGACAGGGTCTCACGGAGTCGCTTAGCGCCTCACCATTGCTGAGGCTGGCTTTGAACTCACGATTCTCCTGTCTCAGCCTCCCTAAGTGCTGGGATTACAGGCTTGTGCCACCACACCCGGCTCCTACTGCTTTTTCAATGCAAAATTTCCCTCCCCATAAAATTTCGCTAGATTAAAAATGATGTTGCGGGGACACCAACTTGCTCTGTAGCTTTTTGGGGGGCGGGGGACTTCCTTCACCCTTACTCTTGTGGCCCCTTCTCAGCACCTTGACCCCTTATCTCTTAGATATTACAGGGTCTTCTAGCCTCACAGATGAGAGCTCACTCCCACAGCCCTCTCCATTACACTTGCCTCAGCTTTGATCTGCCATCTGCTCTTTCCTGTCTGACCACTTTCTTTGATGGAAAAGTCAAGCAGGAAAATAGCAGGTGAATAGTTTCCTCTTCATTCTCAGTGAAGAAAATACCTTCTATCCAGAACAAAGGGCCTGCCTCTCTGTCGTTCCTGCTTCAACTGTGTCTTCACAAAAGCTCGTGCCCAGAGGATCCCTGATGCTTTCTGGAGATGCAGGGTTTGCAGGCACTGAGGTTCTAGCTGCTCTGAAACACTCGCCCCCAGTTTCCTCTTGGTTCTCAGTTAACAAAACACCTACCCAGAGCAACGGCCCTGCGCCTCTGTGTTCTTCCTGCTCCTACTGTGGCTTCACAGAACTTGATCGGTGCACACCTTATGTAAATATTGAAATATCACATTAAACCCCATTAGTGTATGTAATTAAGGCATGTTCATTTTAAAAACAAACAAACAAACAAACAAAAAAGACACTCCAAGAATTCTTGGCTCATTCTTGTGGTACAATTGTAGTGGCAGTCTTTTGAGAAGATCCAAGCCACTCTGAATCAATCACCTTTCACTGTGTGCCCACTCTGTCTTTAGAATGGATCTGGTTTGAGAGATGCTTACAAATCAAGTCTAAAGTAAATGTTTTGAGGAATGTTTATAAGTCATATTTACTCTCATCTTCACACATTACAAGTCATAATTTAAATGTTCCTCTTTATTTTCTTTACTCCTAGTGGCAGCCTTAATTTAATGAGCTAGAATGATGGAGGAAAGCTAACCAGACTACAGAACAGTGAAAGTGGGCTCATGGAGACAGACCTCGGTTTGTCAGGTGGACCACCCTGCCATCAATGCCTTGGTCTAAGTGAAAGAGTAGCCTCAGAAGCAGGCATCTCCTTCTCAGCATGAAGCTGAACTTCAGGGCTGGGACACCTTATAAAGGAGGGGGATGTTGATTCCTGAACTGGCTGGAGTCTGAGTGGCCGGTGATGGTGGCTGAGGATCGTGGGTGGTGCCTATATCTATTTGCAGTGCTGAAGAGTCAGACAGACATACATGCTGTGTCTCATGACTCACTGTCACTGGTTGTTGGCTCTTGGAAAGGCTCACCGCACCCTCAGTTTTGTTAGAAGAAACCCTTGAGGGACTGATGGCTCACGGGTAGACACTTGCCTAGCATGTGGGAGGCCTTGCGTTCAATCCCCAGCGAAGGAGGAGGAGGAGGAATTATGGAAAGAGGAAAGCAGTCACACTTACCAGTTAAAAAATCTCTGCTTTGGACCTGAAATAGGAAAGATCAGGAGGCAGGTGCTTCTTTGAGCTCATTTCAAGGGATCCAACACCACTCTAAGGGACGCAGCAAGACTGACTGATGCTGACAAACCAACTCATTTGAACAATAATTCTAGAATGGATCACAATATGCCATCTGTGGCTCCAGAACTGAGGACCTCAGAGCATAATGAGAAACAACGTGAAACTAGTGAAAATGTTGGGTGGTTGTACTGGGCTATATGGTATCCTCCAAAATTCATGTCCCTCTGAAACCTTGCAATGGGACCTTATATGAAAACAGGATTTTGACAGACGTGAGTTAGTTGATTTAAGATAAAGCCATACTAGATTAGGATGAATCGTCATCCATTGCCTGTGTCTTTGTAAGAAGGGAAACAAAGAAAGACCCAGTCACACCCACCGGAGCCAAGTACAGGTAGAAGACTGGTTGATGCTTCTACAAGGCAAGCAGCCCAGAGAACTGCTCTCCACCATTGAAGCTTTGGGTAGATCATGGCTCTGCCAACACCTTGACTTTAGACTTCTGGAATCCAGAACCCATTTCTAATGTTTGAACAAATCCTTTACTGGTAATCTGCCAGGGCAGCCATGGGAAACTTAACAAAGCAGAGCAAGGACACATGGCTTTATCCTGGCCAATTTTAATGCTTCTTAGTGTGTAAATGGGAAGGAGATGGAGGAAGGGGACTGTTCTAGGTCATTGTACAGGAAGCGGCACCATACTTTCCTCGCAAGGGATTTACCTGACCGAGATGGGGCTTGTCAACTCACTGTCCCTTTTCCTGAGCTCTTCTTGAGAAAATGTTCAGCCAGTCCAATTTCTGAGCAAAGGAGGGAGGCGGGGAGCCTGTGTCACGCTCTAGAGATTCCCCATGATTTTCTTCCTGAGTCAAGTTCACGGTTCTTTCTCCTGGCTGCCTTATCACTCTTGGTGAGACCAAGCTGACCGACTGCACACAATGTTTTTGTTTCCGTGTCCCTCAGAACTTTTTTTTTTAAAGGTTAGGTTTCCTTCAGTTGCCCAGGCTGGCCTTGAACTCAAGATTCTACTGCTGAGATTAAAGTGGTGCCCCAGCTTCCTCGGAACTCTTAGTTAAATAGACACTAACGAATGGGCCAGCCTTTTATGAGCCCAGATTTATTGTTCTTGATTTATGAACAAAAATATGGCCAGGGGCTAGGGATGTAACTTGGCAGTAGAGCGCTTTCCTAGCATTAAGTGAGGCCCTGGGTTCTATCCCTAGTAAATAATAACAAAAACAATTATGAGGCTGGGCGTGGTGGTGCATGCCTGTAATCCCAGCACTTTGGGAGGCTGAGACAGGAGAATCGCGAGGAGGATCACGAGTTCAAAGCCAGCCTCAGAAATGGTGAGGCGCTAAGCAACTCAGTGAGACCCTGTCTCTAAATAAAACACAAAATAGGGCTCGGGGTATGGCTCAGTGGTCAGGTACTCCTGAGTTAAATCCTTGGTACAAAAGAAACCCCAATTATGATGATGATTATTATTATTATTAAACCCTAGCAAAAATATGATCAGAAGGCTAGACCTAGGGGAATACTATCTATAAGTCGGATAAATCATTGCAAAGACAGATTTTAAATTGGGTTGAACAATTCAATAAAAACAGCAAACATGGGGCAGACTCAACTCCTATCCCGTCTGTCTTCTGCCGGGGGCCTGCCCTTCCGGGTGGCTGCCTATGAGGGGTGCCTTGCACACTTGTCCCCATGGAGTGGATGGAGTGAGGTAACAGTAGTCAACTCTTATTTAGTGCTTCCCATGTGAAGGCCCTGTTCTAAGCACTTTTACATTTTTATTTGACTCCCACAACAACCCAAGGAAGCAGATCACTATTATTTGCCTTGTTTTTTAGAGAAGGAAGCAAAAGGCATGGAAAGGTTAAGGAACTTACCTAAGATCACACAGGCAAGAAGTGATGAAGCCAAGATTTGAACCCAAGTAGCCTGGCTCCAGAGTAGGTGACAAGCAGACTCTAGGATGGCCACCTGTAATCTCCACTTCCTGGATTCACATCTTTTGTATAATCCCCTCCCTTTTGTGCAGAAGGTGTGTGTGACTTGCTTCTAACCAAAAGAATGGGACACAGGTGACAGGATGCCACTTCCATATTTAGGTTTCACGTGATTAGGATTTATACCTTGCTGGCTGACTCCACTGCCTTTCCGGGTGGCATGCTCCAGAAAAGCAGGCTGCTGTGGCCCACGTGGCAAAGCCACCAGCCAGCAAGGTACTGAGGTCCTCAATCCAGCAAACCCCAAGGAACTGAATTCTACCAACCACCACAGGAGCTCAGAAGTAGATATTCCTCTAGTTTAGCCTTTGAATAAGACCCTGGCCCTGGCCTACACCTTGATTATAATCTTGTGAAAGACCTCAAACCAACGAGCCAGCTAAGTGTCTCTGGATTTCTGACCCACAGACACTATGAGGTAGTAAATGTATGTTGTTTTAGGCTAAGATCAGGGCATATTGTTATGCAAAACCAGTAACTAATATAGCCCTGCTGGAAATGAGTCCCAGCTTGACCACCAACTTGCTGACCAGGCACCATCTCTGGATCTCAATCTTGATCAATTAATTGAGACCAAATCACTCATTTATTTACTCAGCAACTGTTTATTGAGCAACTACAGTGCTAGGTACACAGTTAGTTCTAGGTATTATCTAAATAAAAGAAAGAATGAGATATAGAGTCCCTACCCTCATGGGGTTTTATTTTAATGAAAGAAGGTAGGCAATAGGCAAACCTGTAAATATGTCATGACAGATTGCAGTAAGTTCCCCGAGGAAGCATAAAGCAAAAGATTGCAGATGAAAAAATGCCAGGGCCAAAAGAGGGTCTGGGGTGGCTCAGTAGAAATGAGACATTTGAACAAGAGACCTGAAGGAAGCAAAAGGAACAATATTGGCAGATATTCAGGGAAAATTGTATCCTGGCTAAGGGGAACAACCAGCTCAAAGGCACTGTGTGGGAACGTTCTTTGCCAAGATCAAGGCTTGGCGAGAGGTCCAGTGTAGCTACACTAGAGGGCTCAGGCGAGGATGAGGGGAGACACCCTCAGAAAGTCCCCTCAGTGCCCAGTGCACAGGCAGTGGATGGAACCCAGGAAAGTCTACATCCAAAACCCGAGGCCTTACCCGCTCCATCCTGAGGTGAACTTCTGAGGGTGACCCAAGGCAGCCTTGCAAACAAGGGGTATGCCAAGGTTATTCACAGGGAGGGCGACAGGAGGGGGCAGGGGCTGGCGTGGTTCCAGTCTTCCTCTGTGTATGTGTGCGTGCTTCTCCCCGACCTCAGTTTCAGCCTGGATTACCTGACTCGGCCCAGCCCAAGGAGGTCCCTGCCCACGCTGCTGTAGAGCTCTGCGCCAGCCCGGCAGTCTCAGTCCTCTTCCTTTGAGTTGTGTATCAAACAAGAGTCAGTCGTTCTATTGCAGATTGCCTCACATGTTTCTTTTATGGTTTTAAAAGATTTTAAAAACACAGATCTGCAAGTCAGATCTGGCACCATGTTATGACATATTATGGTGTGTTTGTGTAAGAAGGACAACACGGGGTCCCGGACTCACCATAAAGACCTCAGCCCCTTGTCACTGGACAGTTGGACCTTTATTTATGCCCATGCTTTTCCTCTGAGGATAAATCGGCCTCAATTTAAATCCAAGCTGCTTCATTTTCTAACTGGCTACCTTGAGGAAATGCCTTAAGATAGCAAAGACTTTGGTTCTAAGTAAAAACCACCCAAATCACAGGAGCAGAGTTAAAAAAAAAAATACAAACTCATATGGTACAATTATCATGAAAGAGGGATAATAATAATAGACAAGAGATATTGTTATGGTTTGGATATTAGGTGTCCCCGCAAAAGCTCCTGTATTAGTGCAGAATCTTCAGAGGTGCGATGATTAGATTATGAGAGCTGGACTCTAATCTGTCCATCCTTATTTGAATGACTGGAGGGTAGCTGTAGGCAAGAGGTTGTGGCTAGAGAAGGTGGGTTGCTGAGAGTGTACCTGCAAGGGTACATCTTCCCCTTCCCCTCTCCCTCTCTCTCTCCTTCCTGGCTGCTGTGAGAGGAGAAGCTTTCTTCCACCACACCTTTCTGCCATGATGTTCTGACCTTGAACCCAGAGAAATGGAATCCACCGTGGACTGAACCTCTGAAATTATGAGCCAAAATAAACTTTCCTCCTCTACATTGTTCTTCCCAGGTATTTGGGTCACAACAATGAGAAGCTGACTAACAAGGATGTCAACACATATTTGAAATCTGAAAAGTCAATAAAGGAATAGCAGTTGGAGTAGAGAAACCCAGAAACTAAGTATGTAAAGAAAGGTTCAATTAATAACCCAGAGCCCCCAGAAAGGCTCAGGGTGGGGATGAGCTGAGTAGCTCAGGAGGCAGAACCAGGGGAACTTTGGGATTCATCCCAGCTTCCACACAGGCTACCCTTCTTCAGATGCCACAGGCTTATTCTCCCTAAAAAAAAATAAGAGAATAACATCAGCAAGGTGCCTGAATGACATTGCCTGTTGCGTGTCCCCACCCCACCCCACACAAAAAGGGAATGCAACAAAGAGGAAACAACTCTGTTCCAACTGGAGCAACTGAGAAACTGCTGGAGAAGAGCAGAAAAGTAGCAAAATCCCTGAGGAGCACTGAAGCCCAAGATGGCACACAGAGAGGACAGTAAAGCACTCTGATTCTCCCACACCGTCTCCCCACCCTAATTGGGTAAGAGCCCAAAGGGACTACTTTCAAGGAGAAGGCAGGTTGGGGACCCCAGCAACTGGAGACAATGGAGATCAAAGGAGATTCCCACAATCCTTACAGGCCCCAGACACCATGTGGGGAATTGCCCAGAGTTCATGCATCTGTATTGCCATAGAAGGGAATCCCATGTTGTATACTTCACCCCCAGGAGCGAAGCTGCTATGGCTCAGATCCTCCGCTCGAGTGTGTCCAGCCCTGGAGGCTAGTAGCCACGGTGTACCTCCATTCTTGAGACCGGACCATTTTCCCACCATGCTCACATGAGTGGCTATAGCACCTCAAACCCAGCTGCTCAGAGTTTAGGCCCTGCAGAAAGACAGAGACCACAGCTTCCTCCAGTGTGGTACTCCATTCCCCAGAGAACAGGTGGATTCGCACAGAGCAGAAGCGGACACACAGCCAGCAGCCTGACGTGCCGCGTGTGCCTGCGTTCAGCCCAAAAGCCAGCAGGTATGGGCTTCATCTCCCCGGGGAACGTGCTACATAGGCAGCTTGCCTGCAGCATCCGCACACACCAAAATCTAACAGCTACCCAGGAAGCAGTCCCTGCCCCCTCACCATGAATATACCACGCAACTGACCAGACAGACTACAGTGCCCATAACACTGAAACCAGGCCTAACAGCCTGCCAAGTAGTGACCCTGTCTCCTCCCTGGTCAACTGTACTGCAGCAGCTGTACACAACTTAATCCTGACCTGGCAGCCAGTCAGGGGGCGGCCTTAACTCCCTGGTAAGTCTGTAGCACAACTAGCCAGCCCATAATACTTGTGAATGCCCAAACTCAGCCCTATAGCAAACCAGATGCCAGTCCTGCCTACCAGAAAGGCTGGCCTGCTGCCAGCAGCCCACAGCACCTGCAGGCACCAACAGCCAGTCAGGCAGTGGTCCTGCCCCCAGAAAAACCAGGCCACACCACTGCAGTCACAAATGCCCTCAGCCTAGACCACTGGCTCAACTGCAGATGTCACTGATGAGGATATAGCCGAAGAAATGGCACAGAAACAACACTACTCAACCCCGTCAGTGTCAGAGCCAACACAACATGCCCAGCTGACACCATAGCACCCACCCACAGGAAGACGCCTTTCCCTACAAACAGACAAGCAAACAAAACCAGAGAATTGGAAAAGGCAACTATTTCACCAGATGTACAGATTTCAATGTAGGGACATAAGAAACATGAAAAATCAAATAAACATTACCACTCCCCCAAGGAAATTCAATAATTTTCCAGTAACAGGCTCCAAAAAAAAAGGAAATTTACAAAATGCTTGAAAAAGAGTTACAAATATTATTAAGGAAACTCAGCAAGAAACAAGAGAATGCAAGCAGATAATTCAGTGAAATTGGGAAAATAACATGTAGACTGAATGAGAAATTTGATAAACAGACATCATAAAAAATAACCAAGCAGAAAATTCGCAACTGAAGAACTCACTGAGGAAAATAAAAAACACAGTTCATAGCCACAACAAACTAATGAAACAGATCAAAGAATTTCTGAACTTGAAGATAAGTATTTTGAATTAACCCAGTTGTAGTGGGAGGTGGAGGGAAAACAGAATGAAAAAGAACAAAGAATGTCTGGAGGAGACACAAGACATTTAATGAAACCATAGCCTGCAATCTTTCCAAGTCTGGGGAGAAATGTGGACATCTAGATCCATGAAGCTCAAAGAACCTCAGTTAGAATTAACCCAAAGAAGTTCTCTCCAAGGTACATTATAATCCAGCTGTCAAAAGTCAAAGAGAATTCTACAGCAAGAGAAAAGTATCAATTCACATATAAGGAAATGCTATTAGACCAACACCAGATTACCTAGCTGGGCACAGTGGTCCCAACTGCTTGCAAGGCTGGCACAGTAGGATTGCTTGAGCCCAGGAGTTTGAGGCCAGACTGGGGAATACTGCAAGACCTCTCTCAAAAAAAATTTAACACCCCCCCCCACCACCAAACAAAAATGCTATACCCAGAGAAGCCATTCTTCAGAAATGGTGAAGAAATAAATTCCTTCTCAAACAAGGAGAAATTGAGGGAATTCATCAACACTAGTCTGGTTTTACAAGAAATGTTTAAGGAAATCCTACATCTAGAAGCAAAAGGATAATAATGATCATAACAAAAACATGCAAAAGTATGAAACTCACTGATAGCATAGATGCACAAATGTGAAAGAGAGAAGAATCACACCTGAACACTATGGAAAACCGCCAAACCACAAAGACTAACAATAAAGGGAAAGGAAGGGAGGGCGGGAGGAAGGAAGGAAGAAACAATATGTACAACAGACATAAAGCAGTTAACAAAATCACAACAGGTTGTTTACCTGTCACTAATAACCTTGAAAGTCAATGGGCTAAAGTCCCTAGGTGAAAGAGATAGACTGGCAGAATTGATTAAAAAAGGGGGGGGGGGGCGGTGCTGGGGTTGTGGCTCAGTGGTAGAGTGCTTGCCTCGCATGCATGAGTCACTGGGTTCCATCCTCAGCACCACATAAAAAATAAATAAATAAAATAAAGATATTTTTTTAAAAAGACATAACCATGTGCTGCTACAAGAAACTCACCCCACTAGTAAAGACACTCACAGAAAGTGAAGGGATAGGAAAAAATATTGAATACAAGCTCTGTGCAGAAGTGTGTGCCTGTATTCCCAGTTACTCAGGAGGTTGAGGCAGGAGGATAGCAGGTTCAAAGCCAGCCTCAGCAACTTAGTGAAGATCTAAGCAACTTAGCAAGACCCTGTCTCAAAATAAAAAGGTCTGGAGGAGTTGGGGTTGTAACTCAGTGGTAGAGCACTATACCCAGAGAAGCCATTCTTCAGAAATGGAGAAGAAATAAATTCCTTCTCAAACAAGGCACATTTCACAAATAGCCTTTGTGTTGTTATTGTTTTAATGACTTCTTGAAGGGTCTGACTAGGTTGTCATTATTTTTACATTGCAACATGTTCATATGCAGGAGCATCAATTCTGCCATTGTCTTACCCAGTTAAACATTTATAGGCTTATCTCCAATTTCTAATTTATTTGCAGAAATCATGTCATATCCATTTTGTAATCATTAGATGAGTTAAAAATCAGATCCAGTAAATGGGTAGACAGGGTCACAAACTCCAAAAGGAAACAAGTAGAAGCCACACTGCACATTTCTACTTTGTGGGCTTCTATACCTCAGGTGGGTCACACATCACTGATGTGACATGTGATCCTCTGTCATTTTGACTCAGTGAAGGTGCTAGTCCTAGACCATATATTAAATATTAGTAAAGTTGAATTTCTTTCTCTTTCTTTCTTTCTTTCTTTCTTTCTTTCTTTCTTTCTTTCTTTCTTTCTTTCTTTCTTTTCTTTCTTTCTTTCTTTCTTCTTTTTGGTTCTGGCGATTTACCACTAGGACACTTTACCACTGAGCCACATCCACAGCCCTATTTTAAGACAGGGTCTCAGTAAGTTGCTGAGGCTGGCTTTGAGCTTGTGTTCTTCCTGCCTCAGCCTCCTGAGCTTCTGTGAATTTATTTCTTATTTAGTAATGCAAACTGCATTTCGCTGTATCCCTGGGGACCCTTTATTCCAACACAAATTGCAGGATGAGTGCACCTGGTTTAGAAACCATTGCTCTCGAACCTTCCAGAAGAATGAGTTCACTTCTTTCTGGGCAGAGAATGGACAGAGGAATGTGCAGAGTCACTTGCTGAGCAGCAGCCTGGCATCATAGACTTTCAGGAGGTAGAAACACTAGCTCCAGGGAGCTCAAGGAGGAATCCAAGCAGTTCTACTCCAGAATCTCTAAATCTGCTCTTCTCCTTGCAGCTTTATCATCCTAGTCCAGCAGTCAGGCAATTCAGTGAAAACTATGAACAGTAGGAACACTCGACTAGTTTGGTGCCAGGGGAAATGGATGGTGGCAGGTATTTAAAGTGGAGACTGAGAGAAGAAGGCACAGTGCCAAGCAAAGGGAACAACATGTGTGAAGGCCTGTGTTCAATGTAGCTTGAGGGAAGACTGAGACCGGCTGCATGCTCACTGCACACTGGTAAAGAGACAGATTGTTTCTGAGTGACACCATGGGGGACAGCCACGTCCCTTCCCGACTGGTACCTCGAAAACACACACTAGGCCCCACTGACTATGCATTCTGAGTATGCGTTCTGATATTACCTGGGTTGGTATGTTTGCTCTATCACTCTGGGGCCTTGGGCAAGTTATTTAATCTCGTTTTCTTATGGGGACCATAACAGTATGTAGGTCCTAGTGGTATGATAAGGCTTGAATTAATTAATGTATGAAAGAGCTTAGTGCAAAATCCAGCCCTCAATAAATACTCTTTCCACCCTGACCATGGAGGTTATTGTTTTTCTGTCCAGGGGGGCTCTGGGGGATAGAGGAGGAGAGCTCTAGTCCTGCTAGAGAAAAGCCAACGCGTCACACAGTCCTCACAAACAAAGCTTCAGTCTCCAACCTCAGCTGGGCTGAAGTTTAAAACCTCGTGCCTCCTACAAATCTCGGCCCCACTGCTTCTCATTTTCAGCAGATGTTTTCCCATCAACCTCTACTTCTCAGAAGAATGTTAAACATTAGCTGATCAGATGTCACCTGCCCACTACCAAGACCTACAAGTTACCTACGCCTGCAGTCATTGTTCCTTCCATCTCCTAGGGGAAGACACCTTCTCCCTGGGGATGGCTTCCCATGAGTTATATTTCCCTTCTCCCATGATTCCAGGGTCTCTCTCTGGCTCCTCCTCAGCACTTCAACATTCTTGAGTCTTTCTCGATTTTAAAAAGCCTATCTCCTCCATTCCCTCTGTTGTAGGGACAGATGAGACGAGGCACTGAAGATAGCAGGAAACAGTTTTATTTGACTGCAGCCAGTTCAGAGGGTACAGCTTTTGCTGTAATCAATTAATCCCCCTGAACCCCAAGTTCAGGCAGTTTCAGAACTTTATACCCAGCGTGTAAGAGGAGGAGCTTTGAAGTTCACAGTCTGCAAAAGTTCACAAAAAAGCAGCTTTTTCTTTCATTGTTCTGGGCAAGTTAACTCTTCAAGGACAGCACCTGAGAAGGAGAGAGCTTCATCTCCCCTTTCTTACCTCCCACTGCTAGCTGTTACCATGAAGCCCAATTCTAACATCTTCTCTTATCTTTGAAATGTAAACCTCTCTGTGAAGCTCAGGCCCAAGGCCAGAGGCCTTGTTACCTCTTTCCTAGCACACTTTGCATTTGCAAACACACTTCTATAATCTATTATATTGTTACTACACTAGATAGTACATGAATGTTTGTGAAAAACTAGTAGAGGGGCATTCAGCACCTGGAGGGCTGATCTCTTTCAGGCCGGTTGGCCAAGTAAGACAGAGCAACAGGAAATAGGAAGTTTAACTATATTGAACTCTTCTGTAAAGACTCTTTTGCTAATAGTCCTAAGATCAATCATAGTCCAGATTTCTGGAGAAGCTTAATTAAGATTTTCTGTGAAGGAGGGGGTGCCACTACACTTCCAGAAACTGTCCTTTCCACTGTCCTTCATGGATAAATTCAGTTAGACTTGTCCAATCTATGTTTGTTTCCTCACTTCCTGTTTCTTGGTCAGGCCACCAAGTCTGGCTACCACAGCTTACCCTGTTCTCTCCAAGATCACCAGCTAATTTCTGGTATTTCAACCCATAAGACTCTTTTGGTGGTGGTTGTTGTTTTGACAGCAAAATTTATTACACAGTTTTCAACCTCCTAGAAAGAAAACAAATCACCAACAATAAGGGAACAAGGGACCTTGACCTTTTTCAGGACTGGGCTGTTTTGTTTTGTTTTGTTTTGTGTTTTTCCTTTTTTGCTACCAGGAAATAAAACTAAAAAATTGTATCATCAAGTAAAAACAAAATAAAAATGAGGAGAAAGTAATTCTCCACGTAAATGGCTTTTCCAATATGCTATATATTTTTTTTCCTTAACCTGTCACCTTACTTGTTTTTCTGCACATTTTAAAAAGACACCTGGAGCTGCTCTTGAAAATAAGCACAGCGGGCTGGGATTGTAGCTCAGCGGTAGAGCGTTTGCCTCGCATGCGTGAGGCCCTGGGTTCGATCCTCAGCACCACATACAAACCAATAAAATAAAGACATTATGTCCATCTACAACTAAAGAAAAAAAAATTTTTTTTAAAAAGAAAAGAAAAGAAAATAAGCACAGCACTCAACACTTGGTCAGTTGGGTAGGTGCCATGTTCTGGAGTGACGGGGACAGGGTTAGGGGACAGGGGGAAAAAGCTACAACCTGCAGCCTCTGTCCTAAGAGAATGTGCCTCTCCAACCTTGGGAGATTCCCTCAGGACTGAGGGGTGCATCTGAAATGTGCTGGGAACTGAGGAAAGGTTTAGTCCAATTCAGTCTCTCCCTTCTGAGCCAGAAGGGTCTCCATGGACCCTATGCCTCACATGCCATTTCCTCTCACATTAGGTGCCATATGGCCCATAAATGCATGAAGAAGTAGCATCACCCCATGGGAACTGCGAGACCCTCTTGCTGCCACCTTCCTCAACAGCAACCACATTCACAATCTAGATGTTATGGGAAAAGTAATTCCATTTGCTTGTGTAGAAAATGGCCCCTGGAGTGCTGGTCCTTAGAACTCTAAGCTGAATTCATTCAAGTCAGGCTCAACTTCTTCCTTGCTCCTTATCTGAGGCAGGAATCACCTCCAGGCAGAGTAGGTAGAACTGTTATATCAATAGTCAAAAGAGAACTGGGTGCAACGGCGCATGCCTGTAATCCCAGCAACTCAGGAGGCTGAGACAGGAGGATCACAAGTTTGAGGCCAGCCTCAGCCACTTAGAGAGGCTGTAAGCAACTTAAAGAGACCCTGCCTCAAAATAAAACATAAAAAGGGCTGGAGATGTGGCTCAGTGGTAAACCATTGCTGAGTTAAATCCCTAGTACCAAAAAAAAAAGATGGGATGGAAAAACATCAAATTGGTGCCTTGACTTTTTACCTGCTTCCTAGTGCAGGGTTATCCCACAATTAGTGAAAGTCTATACCTGGGGATGGCAGACCACGCTTGCATCAAAACTGACCAAAGAAAAGCCCATTGAAGTAGGCCATCTCCCGCCCATCTCGCCTCCTTCCCTGCTCCCTCCCAGTGCTTCTCTAAGGTTTTTCATTGCTGAGGTCCTGGTATCCCCATTTCCCAATGGCAGTAGCTTTCTCTAAAAGCAGGAAGCAGCCTTCCTGGGAGAAGGTCTTCCTGTGTTAAATGGAAAAGCCCCAGGGGAAGGGAACACTTCAGAGATCTAGTCATTGGAAGAGCAACCAAGCACTAAGCAGCAGAGGGTGGCAACTGGCTCTGCCAGGTGATCCAGCAGAAAGCAACCTCACTGCCTTCTCTGCTTAGGAGGGACAAGTCCATTGAGAAGGCTGGGTGGCAGGGAGTTGAAAGAGTCCAGCCCTCTGGGAGGTCTGGGAAACAAACTGTCAGTATGCGAGAGGGGACTGCAAATTGGTACAACCAATCTGGAAAGCAGTATGGAGATTCCTTTGAAAACTTGGAATGGAACCACCATTTGACCCAGCTATCCCACTCCTCAGTCTGTACCCAAAGGACTTAAAAACAGCATACTACAGTGACGCAGCCACTTCAATGTGTATAGCAGCTCAATTCACAATAGCTAACCTGTGGAACCAACCTAGATGCCCTTCAATAGATGAATGGATAAAGAAGCTGTGGTATATATACACAATGGATTATTACTCAGCAATGAAAGAGAATAAAATTATGGCATTTGCAGATAAATGGATGGAGTTGGAGAATATCATGCTAAGTGAAGTAAGCTAATCCCAAAAAACCAAATGCCGAATGTTGTCTCTGATAAGTGGCTGCTGATCCATAATGGGGGGGAGGACACAGGAAGAATGGAGGAACTTTGGTTACAGGGGTGGGAGGGGGGAGGGGGCATGGGGACAGTACAGATGGTGGAATAAGATGGACATCATAGCCCTAGCTTCATGTATGACTGCATATGTGATGTGATTCTACATCATGTACAACCAGAGACATGAAAAGTTGTGCTCCATCTGTGCACAATGAATCAAAATGCATGCTGCTATCATGTGTACCTAAGTAGAATAAATAAATAAATAAATATAAAATTTTTAAAAAATATGGGAAAATCAAGAACAGAGGCAGCTTATTAGAAGGTGATTTCTGTTCTCCTGATCCCTCCTCAGTGGGCTGAGAAGATAAAGGAGTTAAACAAAGAAGTGGAATGGCAGCAAGCAGTTTGGATCCTCTTGACCCCATCAAATCTAGTGCTGAGGACAGCACCCTGGGTACATTCTGGCACACCCAGTAGCTCTCGCATAGAGGATCCATTTTCTCTGGGAAGGAAGTCTTCCTGCCAGCCTCACCACTGCACAGCTCCTGGAGAATCAGAAACTCCCATTTCCTTGGACAAAACCCCGTACTGTATGGAGACCAGGGCCTGGACATGTTGCTCTCTTCTGTCCTCCACTCCCCCAACCACACCAAGTCTTTACGTTCTCTTCCCCAGCAAGCAGGGGTGTGGGATCCGGAGGGCTGCCAAGACCCTGTCAAGCCTGTAGGGCAGATGGCATTCCCTGGGCGTCAGGAGGAAGCAGGGGTTTGGACAAAGGGGAGGAGGCAGAGCAGCCTCCATTCTTCAGTCCTGAGCAAGGAAAAGATGAAAGTCCATTAAAAAAATTTGCTCTCGTGGTCCCAGTTCCTTGTTGGAAATAAGCATCATGTCAAACTTCATTATGAAGCCGATTCTGGAGCCTTCTGCTACTCTCCTGGGACTGCCTGGGAGACCTCTCCCTGGGCCAGTGTCTTTCTGGAAGAGCTCTCGCTGGAACCCACACAGTAGAATTTGTCCTCAGGGCCACGAAGACAGTTCTTAAGAGAGGAGATAAGGTCGTGGCAATGCTCACCATTGGTGATCTGGGACTGCGGGATAACTGCTGTGACTGTGGGTCTCAATCACGTCGTTGTAAGCCCTGCACTGGCTCCAGACACTGCTTTGGAAATGGCAGTGGTGGAAATTGCTCTGTTTCGCTTCATGATCTCTTCAAATTTGGTTTCACTCACTGGAGAGGGCAAAGGGCCCAAATCTTGGCTGCCATGGTGGTTTTAGGGTGTTGAGGCCTCCGTGTAAGTATCTGGTGAAGGCCTCACTGTGGTATTTGGTAGGGGGAAGATGGCTGGATTTAGGTAAAGAGCAGATGAGATGGCCCCAGGGGGGGGTAACAGCCAGATGAGGAGGTAATTGAGGAGAAGAGGGGATGAGATGTTGGTAGTGGAAGCCAAGAGGAGGAGAAGGAGGAGGAGGAGGAGGAGGAGGGACCCCAAAGCTTGAAGAGAGAGGTAGTGGAGAGGGATTGGAGGTGGGGTAGACCCATCAGGGGAAGGGCAGAAGGAGGGTGAATGAAGTAGGGCAGCATGGTGGGGGGCTTAGCCCCCCGAGCAGATGAGGGTACAAAGTACAAGGTTCTCGGAGCATGTGGTCCATCCATCAGCTTCTAGAATCTCTAGAGTCTCTGGATTGGGTCCCTTGAGGTATTTCTTCTCTTAAGATCTGATACACTCAAGTTTCTGAAAACTGTGACAGGTTCTGCTGGTTGACCAGCCTCACATCCACTTTTTTTTTTTTCCCATTACAAATTTTTCTGGAAAGGAATTCTAATAACTTGTGGACAGATTATTCAGAGGCCACTACCACCTCAGCATGCCATTTGAACTATGCATTTGCTCCATTCTCTGCAAATTCCAACCCTACTACATCACAGACTCCTAGAGAGCAAAAAATCCTGGATCTTCTGCTGGTGTGTGATTCACATTATCACAGGACCATCTAATGACCACCATGGAATCTCCTCCCACAGGGGACCCTGCCAGGAGAAACTGTCCACATAGACAGCTGCTCGTCTATTATGGAGGCCACAATAGGTATCCGGCATTACAGGGGTCTTGTTGTTGAGCTTGGGAGATGGCTCCTGGGGACTGAAGAGGTGGCTTAGTGCTGCTACTTCTGTCACCTGCGGCTGACAGCACATTGCCATGCAGGTCAATCTGATCTGGATCTGTAGGGTTGAGCTCGGGGTCCTAACTGAACTCCTTATCAGCATACGTATCAATCAAGTATGTTCCTCTTAACATGGTTCTGTAAAGATCTTGAGCCCAAAGAATGGGCAAAGCAAACACAACAATAGTGGTAGTGAGTCCACCAACCAGATCTTCACCCCAGGTCACTCCCCCACCCCACGGTCCCATTAGAATCTTTATAGCTTTTATTTAACTTTTCCACAGGATTGGAAAATTCTCCGTTCCCTCCTTCTTGGGTCTCCCAATTCTATACTCATCGGCTGTTCTGTTTGTCTCTCTAGCCCTTCTTGTCAACCCATTCCACTACCGGTGACATAAATATTGGTGTCCCTTGCTACATCGTTCCACCTCCCCTTAAACAACTCTCTCTAGCAATCTCTTCCATTTCTACAAGTTCTTGGGCTATGCTTTATGATGATGGCTCCCAGACTTGTCTTCACTTTGGATCTTTCTCGTAGTATCCAAATCTGTATCCACCAACACACTGGAAAAGGTAGCAGGACTTTTATCCCCAACTATTCTGCTCCTTCTTGTACCAAAACATTGTGGGGTTACAATCTCAAAGTGACAGAAGTTACAAAGGTTAGTCTGCCAGGACTCATAAAGGAAACTGCCCTCCTCATACCAGACTTGGTGCACAGCAGTACATTGCCATTTTCTAGAGGGATTCTCAGCCCAGGACTCAGACCTGCCTGGGTCAGCCATGCTCATTAGCCTATCTGCATTGCTTACCCAGGTACAGGACTCGGAGGCCTGGCTACTGGGAACCTTGTAGAAGCACTCCATCTCCGCTTGGTTTCTCTCCACTCCTGTCCCCTATCCCTCTCCTTTCCCCCTGTTCATAAAGAGGCAGGAGTTGGTGCAGATGCCATGGCAATGACACAATTCTCCCTCATGCACAGTGACTATACACAGCCATTCTGTGGAGAAAGGGAACAACAGGACCAGGCACCTCTTTTGCTTCTTGCTCACACGGTTGCAGTGAGTGAATGAAGGCTCCACTAGTTGCTTGAATTTGACTGATTGTCCTAATCTCTACCAGGACGGATGCCTGCTTGATCCCATTCAGTGCGCTGTTTCTTTCTTTCTTTTTTTTTCACTGAATATGTTTCTGCATAGTTTATTGGTTTTTTTTTCATATTCAATTTATTTATTTGTTCTATTTAGGCTTACATGATGACAGAGTGCAATTTGATTCATTGTACATAGATAGAGGATAACATCAATTCTCTAGTTGTAAATTGTATAGAATCACAACATATATGCAGTCATACATAAAGTTAGGGCCATGATGACCATCATATTCTACCACCTTTACTGTCCCCATGCCCCCTCCCCCCTTACACCCCTGTGAACAGAGTTCCTCCATTGTTCCCATGTCCTTCCCCACATTTTGGATCAGCATCCACTTATCAATGAGTACATTCGGCATTTGGTTTTCTGAGATTGGCTTACTTCACTTAGCATGATATTCTCCAACTCCATCCATTTACCTGAAAATGCCATAATCTTATTCTCTCTTATTGCTGAGTAATATTCCATTGTGTATATATACCACAGTTTCTTTATCCAGTCATCTATCGAAGGGCATCTAGGTTGGTTCCATAGTTTAGCTATTGTGAATTGAGCTGCTATACACATTAAAGTGGCTGCGTCCCTGTAGTATGCTGTTTTTAAGTCTTCTGGCTATAGAACGAGGAGTGGGATAGCAGGCTCAAATGGTTCCATTCCAAGTTTTCTAAGGAATCTCCATACTGCTTTCCAGATTGGTTGTACCATTTGCAGTTCCACCGGCAATGTATGAGCATGCCTTTTTCCCCACAACCTCGCCAACATTATTGTTGTTTGTATTCTTGATAATTGCAATAATAATTGCAATAATAATTTTTGATACTGGCAATTATTCTTGATAATTGCCATTCTGACTGGCGTGAGATGGAATCATAGGGTAGTTTTGATTTGCATTTCTCTGATTGCTAGAGATGTTGAACATTTTTTCATATGTCTGTTGATGGATTGTATATCTTCTTCTGTGAAGTTTGTGTTCAGCTCTTTGGCCCATTTATTGATTGGGTTGTTACTTTTTTTGGTGTTAAGCTTTTTGAGTTCTTTATAGATCCTGGAAATGAGTGCTCTATCGGATGTGTGTGTGGCAAAGATTTGTTCCTAGAATGTCGGCTCTCTGTTCACTTCATTGATTATTTCTTTTGCTGAGAAGAAGCTTTTTAGTTTGAATCCATCCCATTTGTTGATTCTTGATTTTACTTCTTGCGCTATAGGAGTCTTGTTAAAGAAGTATGGTCCTAATCTGACATGATGAAGATTTGGGCCTATTTTTTCTTCTGTTAGGCATTGGGTTTCTGGTCTGATTCCCAGGTCCTTGATCCACTTTGAGTTGAATTTTGTGCATGGTGAGAAATAAGGGTTTAGTTTCATTTTGCTGCTTATGAATTTCCAATTTTCCCAGCACCATTTGTTGAACAGGCTATTTTTTCTCCAGTGTACGTGTTTGGCTCCTTTATCTAGTATAAGGTATGTAAGTGGGTTTGTTTCTGTGTCTTCTATCCTATACCATTGGTCTACCTGTCTATTTTGGTGCCAGTACCATGCTGTTTTTGTTACTATAGCTTTGTAGTATAATCTGAGGTCTGGTATTGTGATGCCTCCTGTTTTACTCTTCTTGCTAAGGATTGCTTTGGCTATTCTGGGTCTCTTATTCTTCCAGATGAATTTCATGATTGCCTTTTCTATTTCTTTCTTTTTTTTTAATATTTTTTTTAGTTGTAGATGGACACAATGTCTTTATTTTATTGCTTTGTATGTGGTGCGGAGGATCTAATCCAGGGCCTCACGCATGCGAGGCAAGCGCTCTACCACTGAGCTATAATCCCAGCCCCACTATTCTATTTCTATAAGGAATGACATTGGGATTTTCATTGGGATTGCATTGAATCTATATAGCGCTTTGGGAAGTATGGCCGTTTTAACAATATTGATTCTGCCTATCCGAGAGCATGGGAGATTATTCCATCTTCTAAGGTTTTCTTCAATTTCTTTCTTCAGTGTCTTGTAGTTTGCATTGTAGAGGTCTTTCACCACTTTTGTTAAATTGATTCCCAAGTATTTTATTTTTTTAAGACTATTGTGAATGGGATAGTTTTCCTAATTTCTCTTTCAGAGGGTTTATCACTGATGTATAGAAACGCAATTGATTTGTGGGTGTTGATTTTATATCCTGCTACGTTGCTGAAATCATTTATTAATTCTAAAAGTTTTCTGGTAGAATTTTTTGGATCCTCAAAGTACAGAATCATGTCATCTGCAAATAATGATAGTTTGAGTTCTTCTTTTCTGATTTGTATCCCTTTAATTTCTTTTGTCTGTCTAATTGCTCTGGCTAGTGTTTCAAGGACTATGTTGAATAGCAGTGGTGAGAGAGGGCATCCCTGTCTAGTTCAAGTTTTCAGAGGGAATGATTCCAATTTTTCTTCATTTAGAATGATGTTGGCCTTGGGTTTAGCATAGAGAGCTTTTACAAAGTTGAAGTATGTTCCTACTATCCCAAGTTTTTCTAGTGTTTTGAGCATAAAAGGGTGTTGTATTTTGTCAAATGCCTTCTCTGCATCAATTGATAAAATCATATGACTCTTATCTTTAAGTCTATTGATGTGATGTATTATGTTAATTGATTTCTGTATGTTGAACCAACCTTGCATCCCTGGAATGAACCCCACTTGATCATGGTGCACTATTTTTTTGATATGTTTTTGTATGCGATTTGCCAGAATTTTATTGAGAATTTTTGCATCTATGTTCATCAGGGATATTGGTCTGAAGTTTCCTTTCTTTGATGTGTCTCTGTCTGGTTTTGGAATCAGGGTGATACTTGTCTCATAGAATGAGTTTGGAAGGGTTCCCTCCTTTTCTATTTCATGAAATAGTTTGAGGAGAATTGGTATTAGTTCTTCTTTGAAGGTCTTGTAGAACTCAGCTGAGAATCCATCTGGACCTGGGCTTTTCTTGGTTAGCAGGCTCTTGATGGCATCTTCTATTTCCTTGCTTGAAATTGATCTGTTTATGTTGTGTGTGTCCTCTTGGTTCAGTTTGGGTGGGTCATATGCCTCTAGAAATTTGTCAGTGTCTTCAGGGTTTTCTATTTTACTGGAGTATAAATTTTCAAAATAGTTTCTAATTATCCTCTGTATTTCAATAGTGTCTGTCGTGATATTTCCTTTTTCATCACAAATTTTAGTAATTTGGGTTTTCTCCCTCCTCCTTTTCATTAGGGTGGCTAAGGGTTTGTCAATTTTGTTTATTTTTTCAAAGAACCAGCTTTTTATCTTGTCAGTGTTTTGAATTGTTTCTTTTGTTTCAATTTCATTGATTTCAGCCCTAATTTTGATTATTTCCTGTCTTCGACTTCTTTGGATGTTAATTTGTTCTTCCTTTTCTAAGGCTTTGAGACGAAGAGTCAATTCATTTATTTGTTGACTTTTACTTCTAATGAATGAGCTTAGCACTATGAACTTTCCTCTTAGCACTGCCTTCATGGCATCCCAGAGACTTTGATATGTTGTATCAGAGTTTTCATTTGCCTCTAAGAATTTTTTTTTCTCTTCCTTGATGTCTTCTGTTATCCATGCATCATTCAATAGCATATTATTTAGTTTCCAGGTGACAGAGTAGTTTCTGTTTTTTAATCTGTCATTGATTTGTAATTTTATTCCATTGTGGTCAGATAGGATGCAGGGTAGAATCTCTATTTTTTTGTATTTGCTAAGACTGGCTTTGTGACATAACATATGATCTATTTTGGAAAAGGATCCATGTGCTGCTGAGAAAAAAAGTGTATTCGCTTATTGATGGATAGAACACTCTACATATGTCTGTTAAGTCCAAATTATTGATAGTTTCATTGAGCTCTATGGTTTCTTTATTAAGTTTTTGTTTGGAAGATCTATCCAATGGTGAGAGAGCTGTGTTAAAGTCTCCAAGTATTATTGTGTTGTGGTCTATTTGATTCTTGTATTTGAGAAGGATTTGTTTGATATACATTGAAGTCCCATTATTTGGGGCATAGATATTTATGATTGTTATGTCTTGTTGATGTATGATTTCCTTAAGAAGTATGAAATGACCTTCTTTATCTCTTTTCACCATCTTTGGTTTGAAGTCCACTTTATTTGATATGAGGATGGAAACTCCTGCTTGTTTGCAGGGTCCATGTGAGTGATATGTTTTTTCCCACCCTTTTACTTTCAGTCTGTGGATGTCTTTTCCTGTGAGATGAGTCTCTTGAAGACAGCATATTGTTGGGTCTTTTTTTTTTTTTGGTACTGGGAATTGAACTCAGGGGCACTCGGCCACTGAGCCACATCCCCAGCCCTACTTTGTGTTTTATGTAGAGACAGGGTCTCACTGAATTGCTTAGCACCTCACCATTGCTGAGGCTGGCTTTGAACTCGTGATTCTCCTGTCTCAGCCTCCCTAAGTGCTGGGATTACAGGCTTGAGTCACCGCGCCCAGCTATTGGTTTTTTTTTTTTTAATCCAGTCTGTCAGTCTACGTCTTTTAATTGGTGCATTTAGGCCATTTACATTCAGGGTTATTATATGATTTGTAATTTCAGTCATTTTGGGTTTTTGTTTTGTTTTGTTTTGGTTTTGATTTTGGTTTTGGTTTTTACCTTGAGTTGTTTTCTCTTTTGAATGGTCTTTCCTTTAGTGTAGTTCCTCTCTTTGTAGATTTTCATTGTTGGTTATCATTTCTTCCTCATGGAATATTTTGCCAAGAATGCTGTGTAGTGCAGGCTTTCTTGCTGTAAATTCTTTTAACTTTTGTTTATCATGGAAGGTTTCTATTTCATCATCGAATCTGAAGCTCAATTTTGCTGGATATAGGATTCTTGGTTGGCATCCATTTTCTTTCAGGGCTTGGAATATGTTATTCCATGATCTCCTGGCTTTTAGGGTCTGGGTTGAAAAATCTGCTAAGATACAAATTGGTCTCCCCTTGTATATAATCTGGTTCCTCTCTCTTGTGGCCTTTAAAATTCTGTCCTTATTCTGTATGTTGGGCATTTTCATTATAATGTGCCTTGGTGTAGATCTGTTGAAATTTTGTACGTTTGGTGTCCTGTAAGCCTCTTGTATTTGATCTTCCATTTCATTTTTCATATTTGGGAAATTTTCTGATAGTATTTCATTCAAGGGATTGTGCATTCCTTTGGTTTGAAATTCTGCACCTTCTTCTATCCCAATAAATCTTAGATTGGGGCTTTTGATGGTGTCCCATATTTCTTGTATGTTCTGTTCATGATTTTATACCATCTTCACTGTATGGTCAAGATTGTATATCTTGTCTTCATTATCCGAGGTTCTGCTTCCAGGTGATGTAGTCTGCTGGTGATGCTTTCTATTGAGTTTTTAATTTGGTTTATTGTTTTCTTCAAGAATTTCTGATTCTTTTTTTTTCATGATCTCTAGCTCTTTCTTAAAGTAATCTTTTGCTACTTGTAATTGCTCTCTTATCTCTTTGTCAGAATGATTGATGGGTGCCTTTATTTGCTCTCCTATTTCTTTGTTGGATTGATCAATTTTGGCCTGTAATTGCTCACTTATGTCATTCTTTAGTTTGGTGATCATTTTAATTATGTACATTCTGAATTCTTTCTCTGATATTTCATCAACTGTGCTGTCAATGGATTCTGTTACAGTGGTATCCAGGTTTATTTGGGGCACTTTCTTTCCTTGTTTTTTCATGTTGATTGTGTATCTTCCTTTCTTGAAATGCCGATCTGAGGGATTGCGGCTTCTATCCTATAATCTTGTATTGACACTCCAGATTACCTGTGTCTCATCTTGGAGCTACTTCTGTTCCCCCAGTGTCCCCAGATGGGCAGTACTGCCACTAAAGTTGGTGGCAGAAGTAGTGGATGTACCTCTAGAGGGCAGTGGGAGTGGCCTTGGCTGGGCTCCTGAGGCGGCCCCTGCGGGCTGTTTTGCCCCTTTCTTGTGCTCCTGCTAGTAAACAGGAACTCTGAAGCAGAACTAGAGGCAGGCCAAGGTCTCACTTAGGCAGGGTCACAAGCAGGAGAGTCTGTGTGCAGTGAGTGTGAGCTCCCCTGGGGCTGGAGGCTAGCAGGCTCTGGTCTGCCTTCAGCTGGGCACCCCTGGCATTCCCTAAGGGCGGTTTTGGGCCTTCTGTCTCATCTGACCACAGGAACTCTGGAGCAGAACTGAGGCAGGCCCAGAGTGCACTTGGGTGGGGCCTCTCCACGCTGGGATCTCTGCAGGTGACTCTTACCCTGGATGTGCCTTCCTCTGTGGCTGGTAGCTATCAGTCTCTGGTCAATCCTTAGTTGGACACCCGTGGAGTTTCCTTAGGGTGGGTTTGGGCCCTCTAAGGCTTCTGCTGGTCTACAGGAACTCTGGAGCAGAATTGAGGCAGGCCCAGGTCGCCCTTGGACAGGAATGCCTCAGGTTAGTGTCTCTGGAGCAACTCTTGCCTTGAATTTGGGCTCCCCAGTGGCTAAAGGTAGCAGTCCCTGGTCTCCCTTTGGCTGGATAACCGTGGAGGTTCCTGAGGGCAGATCAGGGCCCTCTGTAGCTCCTGCCGGTCCACCCAGTGCACTGTTTATGTTTGAAGGTCAGTGTCTCTCTTCAGAAGAAGGAATTTTTCTTATATTGCTTTTTTTTTGGATTTGTGCTTGGGGTTTGTAGAGCTTCTTGGATGTGTGGCTTTATAGTTTTCAATAAACTCAGAAAAGGTATTGGCCATTTCTTTTTTCAATTTTTTCTTATTCTCTTCCGACTCTCCTTCCAAACACACACACACACACACACACACACACATTCATTAGACTGCTGTAGTCATGCGTTTGGGGATTCCTTTTGGGTTCTTCTTGGTTTTTCCTCCTCTGTCTTTCACTCTGAGCAGTTTCTTTTTTTTTTTTTAATTTTTTTAGTTGTAGATGGATCTTTATTTTATTTATTATTTTATGTGGTGCTGAGGGTCGAACCCAGTAATTCACACATGCAAGGCAAGCTTTCTACCACTGAGCTACAACCCCAGCCCACTCTGAGCAGTTTCTATAGCTGTATCTTCAAGCTGCTGTTTTCTTTTACAGCATCTAATCAGTGATTAATCCTGATTTGATGTATTTTTCTTCTTAGGCATTGTATTTTTTCATCTCTGGATGTTTGACTGGGTCTTATAAATGTATCCACTAAGTATATATACATACTAATGCTTCCTTCTGTCTTCTTGAACATATGAAAGGTGTTTTAATAACTTTTTTTTTAGTTGTTGATGGATCTTTATTTTTTCATTATTTATATATGCTGCTGAGGATCGAACCCAGTGCCTCACGCATGCTAGGCAAGCGCTCTACCACTGAGCTACACCCTCAGCCCCAGTGTTTTAATAACTTTTAAAACACTGTCCCATTCTACTAATTCTATTTACTGTTTCTATTGATTTGCTTTCCATCTCATTATGGGCTATATTTTTCTGCCTCTCTGCTTGCCTGGTAACTTTTGACTGAATGTTACTTTCTGACTTCACATTTTTGGGAGCTAGACTTTTCTGTATTCCTATACATATACTCGAGTTTTGTTCTAGGATGCAGTTACTTGGAAATGATTTGGTCCTTTCAAGACTTGTTTTGTCCAGTGGAACTAGAGAAGTGTTTAATGCAGGGCCAACTTTGCCTCACTCTCTAAGTAATATCCATTTGAGTGCTTCACCTGATGCTCTGTGCATTACAAGAATTTTCCACTCTGGCTCAGCTGTAGGATTATTGTTTTCTTTCCTGTTTCCTTAGATATATACTCATTAGTATTTAGCTTCATACTGTATGAGGACTGTTTGTATCTCTCTAGAGCTTTCTCTGTGTACAGCTCTGTCTTTTCTGGTACTCGGCCCTGTGAAATCTAGCTACCTCTGCCCTCTTGGACTCCTAGCTCCATCTTCTCAACTCTGCCCAATCATCCCTCAACCTGTCTGACCTTGGACTCTTCTTCTCTAAGTCAAGGCCTGAAAATACTCTCCATAAACTTGGCTTGGGCAATTGTAGAGCTCATCTCATTTCTTTCCTTTCTCTCAGGAGCCATTGTCCTAAGCTGCCATTGTCTGATATCTAAAATCTATTTATCTGTCAACCAAGAGTTTATTAGTAGTTTAAGGCAAAAGAGTAAATCTGGTCCATATCATTCCATCATGACCAGAAGCAGAAGTCCTGTTCATGTGCTATGTTTTAAATACTTTCCTCTATCAATTTTCTTTTTTCTGCTACATTTACTAGAAAATGGAACTTCCTAGATTGACCATTGGGGTTTCTTAATCTGTTCTCTCTAGTTTTCATCTCTTTGTATTTTTATCCTTGGTTCTGGGAGATTTGCTTCATTTCTTGTGAAATTTTTGTTTCTGGAATTGTGGGTCTAATTTTCAAAAGCATTTAAAAATTATGACTACATACATATCCTTCATCCTTTTTTTGTCTTATGATGCACTAATATGTAAACTCCTTTAGGATTTGGGTGTTGGTGACATTATCTTCTGTTTTAATATTCTATTCCTTCAAGGGTCACTTTGTTCTACTTTTATTCATCTCTTCTCTTCTGCTAGTTTTTCTTATTGCTCGTAAGCTGTGTATATCCATTTATATTTAAAAGGAAGAGGATTTTTCCCCCCCAAGGTAGCTAATGCCAACAGAGTTTTTCCTAGAAAAGTGAAAGCAACGATTTGGGGGAAAATCTTGTGACTGGAAGCATCACTGTAAGGTGGGCAACCAGGGAGTCATTGCAAGTCTGGGGACAACTGCCACAATGGGGAAACTTTCACTCTGCCCTATTGAACAGCTCAATAATGTTCTCAGGGTAGTTCAATATTCAGGAAAAATAAATTTCTACTTATTTTGCAGTCAGGATAAATACCTGTCTGCCTCAGGAAGGGGTGAAGCAGGCAGAGGGAGGAGAGTGTGCAGCTTCCTAGCATTGTCATTGGATTGACAGCCTTTATTAACCCATTAGTTTTTGGACTTTCTTATCTTGCTTCCACCTTCTTATCATCCCAGAGGAAGAGCAGTGGCCTTTGATGGTTTATATCATATCACTCCAACAGGGAAAAGAAAGTAAACTTCGATAATGCATTCCTGATACATGTATCATTGTTTATAAGCTGAACATACGTACTGATGCACAATTCCGTGTAGGTCATAAATCTTACACCAAAGAGACATACAAAGAGGATGCCACTTGAAACAGTATTTAAGGTATTTTATTCAAAAAATAGATTAAAAAGTTCATATTTGTTCCTATTCTATGTTGGTCACTGGTCTGCAGTCCCTGGGGTCTGGTGTGCAGGTCACCTCTATCTATCTATCTATCTATTTTTGAGAGGGTTTTACTAAGTTGCTGAGGGTCTTGTTAAGTTGTTGAGGCTGGCCTGGAACTTGCTTCCTCCTGCCTCAGCCTCCCAAGTTGCTAGGATTACTGGCATGCACCATCATGCTCAGCACAGAAAGAAATTTAAACTTAAATCTGCACAGAGATGTCTGAAATGGCTCCCTCTGCCCCCAGGGCTACTGTGGGTTTCACAGGCCATGTAGACCATTTATTGGGATGCCAACAGGGACCTTAATTTTTGCTAAGTGAATTCTTCATAGAGTTTTTGCAAAGATGCAGCAAATTCTGGAAATGTAAAATAATGCAGCATGCATTTTACCTCCAAATCAATGCTTACTAACTGGAGTACATCCTATTCACAAACATGTATTTCAGAGACTATAATATGCTAGACCCAGAAGATAAAAAAATAAATAAGACAGATAAGATATCTAATAATCTGATAAGGTTGCTGTGGGAAAAAAAAACCCACAGACTATCTGTTCTAACAATAGACTTTTTTTTTCTCAGTTTGGGAGACTGAGAAGTTCAAGATCAGGGTTCTGGTTCATTCAGTTCCTGGTAAGGCTCTCCTTCTTGGCTTGCAGATGACTATATTCTGCCTGAATCCTCACATGGTGGAGGCAGCAAGCTCTCTGGTATCCCTACTTACAAGTATACCAACCCCTTCAGATCAGGGTCCCACCCTGACAATGGTCATTTAACCTCAATTACCCTGTATAGGCGCTATCTCCAAATACTGTCACATTTGGAATTTGGACTTCAACATATGAATTTGAAGGGAACACAATTCTGTTGATAGCACTATCTGCCCCCGTGAAGTCCACTAAGAAACACTGCTATTTCCAAGCAACAAATTACACTGAGAATGTACCATACAGTGGGGGTGGCAACTCACTGGAATAATTAAACTAAATTGTGATTTCATGTCTGTTTTGTGGAATTACAGAAGTCATGCCTAAGTAATTTAAAAAAGCAATATTTAGGAAACAGAAAAGTTGAAGGGATAAACCTTTGACTTTTGATCTAAAGAAGATAAACTGTTTACAGTACACGCAGGTCAAAGGGTTTTTGGTTGGTTGGTTGGTTGGTTGGTTGGTTTTCTTTAGTTCAAAAGACCTTTAAAATGAGCCAGGTGCGGTGGCGCAAGACTGTAATCCCAGCATTTAGGGAGGCTGAGACTGGAGAATTGCGAGTTCAAAGGCAGCCTCAGCAACGGCGAAGTGCTAAGCAACTCAGTGAGACCCTGTCTCTACATAAAACACAAAATAGGCTGGGGGTGTGGCTCAGTGGTCGAGTACCCCTGAGTTTAATCCCTGGTACCAAAAAAACAGACACTTGAAATGACTTGAGTTTAAAACTGATGTTTCCTTTAGTAGATCAAGTTGTTTCTGGGATTGAGGAAATAAGTAGTTATGATCCCCCAATGGTAGGCTCTTCTGATTTAGTGCAACTACTGAGACCATGGTGAGCTCTAGTCACAGGAGGCCGTGGAGGGCCCTGTTCATCCACTTGTTTCTTATCCCATTTTAAACATTTGTAAAACATCCTTGCTACTTCAGGAATGAACCAAAATAAAACATCATCCCAAGAAGGGTCTGGATTCTCATTCACCAGTCCGAAGACAGGGACCAGACAGATCCTGTCATGAGGCCTTGCAGTACTGATGCTGTTGGCAATCTCCCCTGTGACTCTTCCGGTCTCCCCATCTGCCTACAGCTTTTACAGCAAGTGAGCACTTGCACTATTGCTGTATGTAAGGGAACAAAGCCAAGACTGGAAGCTACAGAGGAATAAATACCCAGGGGACCACCCCTTGGCCAGGGTGGTTCTGAGTCACATGCTCTTCACCATCTTCTGGAGCTTTTCCATGAGATTATGACTTACTCGCTCACTTTGAAAGCTGGCTTCGTGGAAGGCTTCCCTTCCATCTGTCATCTCCTCTCTACTCTGGTAGTGTCTCTGCTCCTCCCAGGAAAGCTGCGTGTTATCAATCTTCATCCCAGGATCTCCTTCTCAGGGAAATCAAATTAAGATAGATGGTAACATGGACCCAAAGTGACACCTCCCTGCTTTACCTCCTCCTCACCTGAAAAGGCCCACTCTGCTCTCTCAAAAGAGCAACAAAATTCTAGTGAGGAGAGGAAATTTTCCACTCTTGTCCTTTCTATGAAGCGTTTTTATTTATTTTTTTAATCCTGTCCGGAGTGTGGTAGAACCAGACACCTAGAATGTGGCAGATTTGTCTCTAAGACTGTTGTCCCACAACCTGCAAAAACAGTCCGAATGCACGTTCCATCTGGCCTTCAGAACTGTTTCTGCTGACGCTGGGGTTTCAGACCACTTATTCTCAACACACTAGGTTGCTTTCCTACTTCTGCAAAAAGAGAGTCATATCAATTCTAATAAAAGCATCAGCATGCACAATTTGTGTTCAATGAGTTACGTATCCCTTAAGGATGCAGGGCTCTCCAGCTTTTGTATGTATCAGAATCACCCAAGGGTTTGTCATCATGCACAGTAAAATACAGACTTCACTCACTCTGAGAGTGTCTGAGTTAGTAGGTCTGGGTGGGGCCAGACTTTGTGTTTCTAACAAATTTCTAGGTAACTGAGTTTTCTGTTTCAGGGAACACACTTGGAGAATAATTGATTTAAAGAACTTTGACGTTCTTCTTACCATTAGCTTAGATGATGATATCTCTGTCTCTGCTCCTTTGGAGCAATCTTCTCATAGAATTATACAGTTTTACATATGGTTATATTATACTCCTAAGACTATCACAATTTCTTGTTAGTGATGGTGAGAAATTTAGAATTTTCTACCTACATAGACCTACATAGAGTCCTCACCAGTAGTTATCACTTTAGCAGGTTTTTTTTCCACCTAGTTGTAAAATATTAATACTTCACTTAATTTTGAACAGAATTAGCAATCTCGTTCTTTTCAAATATAACAGTATATCCAAATATCCCATGAATGTAGTGCAGTTTCTATCAAAAGTTATGAAGTTTAGAATCTTTCGGGACATGTTATACACATACTGGGTGTGGTTCGTCCCCACAAAGGTTCACATGTTGGAGGCTTGGGCTTCAGTGTAGAGGTGGGACCCTACACTAAGGTCCTAGGAGGTAGGGCTGGTGTGGGGAGGGCATTAGGCCACTGAGAGCGCTGTCCTTCGAAGGGATTAGGGTGGTTGTCCTGGCACCCTAAGCTAGTTTTCCTGAGAAACACTCAGCTAGGAGCCATGACAGAGGTGGTCAGCAGTGGATGCCCTGGGACTGCCAGCTAAGCCTCTGCCTGAGGTGGAGACCAGAGGGCCCAGCGGGTCAGAAAGGACAGACAGGAAAGCAGAAGCAAGTTGGCTCAGGGGAGATGAACTGGAGAGAAAAGAGACATGGAAAATGGCATTTACGGTGTCCGTTCCCCACCTGGCTCACAGTGCTTCATATACAGTGACCTTTTCTTCAAAGCTTGCTCTCTAACACAGCAATTGAATACCATAATGCTTTTTCCTCCAGGGACTGGGGATGGAACCCAGGACTTGTCACATGCTAGACAAATGCTCTACTACCAAGCTATATCCCTAGCGCCACGTTTCTTATTATCTAAAATGTTATATGAAACATTGTGAGCCTCATGGGGCGAGGCGCTTTTCAGCTGACACCATAAATGCCATTTTCCATGTTGCCTTTATTCAAAATCTCCTTAGGTTCACTAGTAGTTAAAATAAATAAGGTTTTCTGGAGAACTACAACTTATCCAACCACAAATACTCCTAAGGTACTCTTGTTCTTGGAAATTGAATGTCCTTGATACATTGTAAATGAACACACTTGTGGTACTCAGCCCACCAGAGCAACCCAAATACCCATCGAAGGATGAATGGATAAATATGATGTAGAATGTGGCCAGGAGCCGTGGCGCACGCCTGAAATCCCAGCGGGTGGGGAGGCTGAGCCAGGAGGAGTGCGAGTTCAAAGCCAGCTTCAGAAATGGTGAGGTGCTAAGCAACTCTGAGACCCTGTCGCTAAATAAAATACAAAATAGGGCTGGGATGTGGCTCAGTGGTTGAGTGCCCCTAAGTTCAATTCCTGGTACTCAATAAGTGAATAAATAAAATGTAGAATGTATATATAATCTCCCCTTTATATCCACAGGCTTCATATTCACCAATTCAACCAATTGTAGATCAAAAATATTTGGAAAAAAATGCCTATGTATTGACTAGTTTCTTGTACTGATATGTACATAATCCCCCCCTTCAATTATTTCCAAAAATGATACAGTGTAACAATCATTTTCACAGCTTTTACATGGTATGAGGTACTACATGTTCTCTAGAGGTGATTTAAAGAATAAGGGATAGGGCTAGGGGTGTGGAACAGTGGTAGAGACCTTGCCTACTAGCACATGTGAGGACTTGAGTTTGATCTCAAACAAGGCAACAATCAAAACACACCAGAGGATGTGTGTGGGTTAATGCAAATACTATGCCACTTTATATAAGGGACTTGAGTATCTGCAGATTTTGGTATCCAAGGGGTGGGGGTCCTGGAACCAATTCCTTGTGGTCACTGAGGGATGACTATATAGAATATTATTCAACTATAAAAAGGAATAAAATAATGAAACCTACCAAAATGTAGAAACCTCTAAAACTTCATGCTGTAGGAGTTAAGGGTATTTCATCCCCAAATATGCTGATATGACATCCTGATTATTTTGAGCTGAAGGCACTTGCGGAAAGGGCTGTCTCGCATGTCCTTTTCTACCTGAAGCAGCCCATAAAATTTCCTTTGAGAAAGGCGCCCTTCCTGTACCAGGATGAAAAGAACACACTTGAGCTGGAGAGCAGCCACCAACTCAAGCGACAAGCTAAAATGAAAGTTAGAGTGAAGCTTTGACCATATGCTATTGAACAAGAAGACTCCCCGACTTCCTTCTCCCTCCTCCACCCCATGGAATGGAGCCAGCTGACTCAGTCCAGAGGCGGGGATGTTTTGTTGAAGGAGCCCAGAACAAAAGTCTCCTGCAGATTTATGGACCTGGGGAGCAGGGGAAGAGGAAGAGGGGAGGGCTAGGAGTGGGAAAGTCGTGAGTTCTGAGTCATAGTAGTTATCAATGTCTTCAAGGTTCTTCCTTCCTGTGCCTCCCTGCACATAAGCATGTCTTGACAGAAGTGCCCGAGAAACCTTAGAAAGAACCTAGAAATGACGATGCTGAGGGCTAGGGATGCAGATATGTACATACTCCATAGAAGTCCTTGACAGCATCTCTCTCTAAAGACAGCAGTGTTCTAGCTGGGCACTGCTGAGTCTTGCATGAGTTGGACAGCTTCCCCTTGAGCCCTGACAGGTAAAGAACTTGTAATTTCCTATAGTTAAATCTAAGATATCCAAGGAAACACACTTTTCAATTTCCTGTCTACAGACCCCATCGGCAGCATACAATCCTGGTGTAGTGTCTCTCACCTGAAAGAGCACTCCATTGACTTTCTAACCTTCCTCCAGGCACTGCCACATTTCTCTGAGCCTTGAAGTTGTACTTCTCAAAGAAGTTGGTGACACTTCCTGTCTCAACTCCCACTGCCCCCGCCCCCTTTGCCACCCACTCGCTCTTCAGGTCCCTAAAAGCTAGGTTCTCTTCTTATTGCTGCACTTTATTCCTTTCCCTCCGTCCCTGGGTAAATCCCACTTGATCATGGTGCATAATTTTCTTTACGTGCTGTCAGATTTTGTTTGCAAGTATTTTTGTATCGGTGTTCCTCAGGGATGTGGTCTGTAATTTTTTTCTGTCCCTCCCTTCCTCTCTACCTCCCTCCCTCCTCTCTTTCCTGCTCTCCTTTCTTTCTTTCATTTTTTCTCATATGTGTCTTTGTCTAGTTTTTGTATCAGGGTAATGCTAGTCTGACAGAATAAATTAGAAGCATTCCCTTCCTTTCTATTTTGGAATGGTTTGAGGATAATTTTCTTTAGAAGTTGTGCAGAATTCAGCATTGAAGCCCTCTGTTCCAGGTCTTTCTTTGTGGGGAGGCTTTATAATACTGATTCAATTTCAGTACTCATTAGTGTTCTGTTTAGGTTTTCGATTTCTGCAATGGTCCAATCTTGGTAGATTATATATATATATGTCCAGAAATTTATCCATTTCTTCTAGGTTTTCCAATTTGCTGGCATATAGCCATCCACTACAGTCCCTAATGATTGTTGGTGGTGTCACAGTATCTGCTTCTCCACCTATGATTTATTTATTTGTCTTCTTTTGTTGTTGCTGTTGTTCTTCTTGTTGTTTCTTGGTTATTCTAGCTACAGGTGTCTCAGTTTTGTTTTTTCTTTTAAAAAGTGCTTCATTTCATTGATTTATTTTGCTTTTGTTTTTAGTCTCATGTATTTCTGCTCTGATCTTTGTTATTTTTTTTTTAACTTCTACTAATTTTCAGTTTAATTTGCTCTTGATTTTCTAGTTCCTGGAGTTGCACAATTAGGTTATTTGACAACTTTCTACTCTTTAGTGTACCCGTTTATTGCTATAAGCTTCCGGACTGCTTCTCTGTAGCCCACTGATTTGGGTATGGTGTGTTTCTACTTTCATTTGCTTCAAGAACATTTTTAATTTCCCTTTAGTTATTTCATTGACTCAGTGGTCACAGGAGCAGGCTGTTTAATTTGTAGGTATTTGTACAATTTCCAGGGGTTTTTTGTTGTTGGTTTCTAATTTTATTCCTTGTGGTCAGAGAAGATGCTTGATCTAACTTTAGCTTTTAAAAATTTTTTGAGACTTGTTTTATGACCTAACATGCTGTCTGTCCTGGGGAATGCTCCATGTGCTAATGAGAAGACTGTATTCTGTAGCTGTTGGCTGAAATGACCTGGACATATCTGTCAGGTCCATTTGGCCTATAGTAGAGTTTAACTTTGTTGTTTCTTTGCTGGTTTTGTGTCTGATCAGTCCACTGGTGAAAGTAAGGTGTTGGAGTCCCCAACTATTACCATATTAGAGTCTGTCTCTCCCTTTAGATCTAGTAATGTTTGCTTAGTATATTTGGGTGGTCCAGTTTTGGGCACATATGTTTATAATTGATCCTTTCATCATTACATAATGACCATATTGTGTCCTCTTACAGTTTTCAACTTACGGTTTATTTTACCTATACAGAATAGCCCCTCCTGTTCACTTTTATTTCATGTTTGTATTGAATATTTTTTCCATCATTTCACTTTCTATGAGTCTTTATGAGTGGGGTGAGTTTCCTGTAGGCAGCATATGGTTATGTTTTTTTTTTTTTTAATCAGTTCTGCTAGTCTGTCTCTTTCACCTAAGGACTTTAGCCAATTGACATTCAAGGTTATTAGTGATAGGTAAACAACCTGTTGTCATTTTGCTAATTGCTTTATGGCTGTTGTGCATATTCTTTATTCCTTCCTTCCTCTTTTCTCTTTCACATGTGAGCATCTATGCTACCAGTGAGTTTCATATTTTCGTGTGTATTTGCTATGGTCATTATTACCCTTTTGCTTCTACATGTAGGATTTCCTTAAGTGTTTCTTGTAAATCCAGACTGGTGTTGATGAATCTCTCAATTTCCGCTTGTCTGAGAAGGACTTTATTTCTTCTCCATTTCTGAAGAATGGCTTTGCTAGGTATTTTGTTTGGGGGGATTTTTCTTTTTTTTGAGAGGGATCTTGCAGTATTCCCCGGTCTGGGCTCAAACTCCTGGGCTCAAGCAATCCTCCTGTGTCAGCCTTGCAAGCAGTTGGGACCACTGTGCCCAGTTGAGTATATCATTTTTTAACTGGCAGTGTTTTGTCTCTGTTTTTCCTTTGAGCACTCTGAATATATCATCTCATTCACTCCTGCAGGCAATGTTTCAAAAAAGCAAACCACTACAATTTTCTTTCAAGGGTGTTTAAGGTTACATAATATTCATTCACTTGGTTCTTTACAAAATTTCACAACTGGTGACAATATTTAGAGGTCACTTTTGAGGTTCTTAGTTAATAGCAAAAGACAAAATCACATGCCACTTGTTTTTCTTGCCACAATGTGATGATAAACTAATACATATTCCTTAGTCAGCAATACTTTTGGAAGATATTAGGACATATATCTGAAGATCTAGAAAAATAAAAGTTAAATTTCACAGTAATTAATTTCATAACTATGTGTCAGATGCCACAAAGCACAGATGTTTCTAACATGGCCTTTCCAAATTCATAAGGAAATACTTTTCTTTGTTAGCCACAAAGGTTATACATTCAATAGCAATTTATTTATTCAAAACAAAAAATTTCAGCATCCAGTTCTTAGTTTCTAAATATCATTGCCCTCAAAAAGAAACCAGGTCCCCTTGGAGAAATGGCTGATTTTTAAGTCAGGCAGGAAAATTATAAGATGAACCTGAAATGTATTGTGCTAGAAAATAAAGAAGCATTCAAAAAACTGACGAGTAGGCTAGAGTGTCTCAATGGTAGAGCACCTGCCTAGCATGTATGGTTTTGCATTCAATTCCTAGCACAACAAGATATAAAACAAAAAAAAATGAGGAGGACACATCAATACTCATAGGAGCCAGTGTGAAGTGGCTATCACTGACAAAATCTGAGACAAATGAAGTATTAAAATAAATAAGGAAAATAAATTGGTGGAATAGAAGGGATATTTAGGGCAGTGAAATTATTCTGTATAATATAATGGAGGATACCTCAACTCATGGATTTGATAAAACCCATAAAACTGTACAATGAAAGAGCAAACTCTAATGTAAATCCTGGAGTTTAGTTAATAATGATGTATCAATACAAGTTCACCAAATTTAAGAACTGTACCACACCAATGCAAGATGTTAACAAGCCAGGTACAGTGGTGCAAGCCTGTAATGCAAGATGTTAACAAGCCAGGTACAGTGGTGCAAGCACTTACGGAGGCTGAGACAGGAGAATCGCGAGCTCAAAGCCAGCCTCAGTAAGGCGAGACACTAAGCAACTCAGTGAGACGTCTCTACATAAAAAACCCAAAATAGGGGCTAGGATTGTAGCTCAGTGGTAAAGCGCTTGCCTTGCATTCGTGAGGCACTGGGTTCAATCCTCAGCACCACATAAAAATAAATAAATAAAGATATTGTGTCCATCTACAACTAAAAAAAAAATTTAAAAAAAAAAATAGGGCTGGAGATGTGGCTCAGTGGTCGAGTGCCCCTGAGTTCAATCCCCAGTACCAAAAAAAAAAAAAAAAGATGTTAACAATGGGGGAAATTAGGGGAAGGGTTGGGAGGAGGGAGTATATGGGACCTTTCTGTAGTTTCTGTTCAATTTTTTTAGTAAACCTAAAACTGCTCTAAACATGAAGTCTATTAACTAAAAAAAATTTAAATAAAGATAGCAATGAAACTATAACCAATGAAAGAATAACAATAAAAGAAAGAAAATCAGTATAATCTGTCAAATAGTCCTTATAGAGGTCAGGGCACTGTTGAAAAGGCACCATTTCACAACCATAATGGGAGACTGGTTCAGGCAAGGATCACCAATAGATGCTAATTGTAGGTGAACAAATCTGATGAACAGCAGGGTATTTGCAGGATCTGAGTATCTTCACATACAGCAATTCCTAGGAGAAAACAGTAACAATACAGGGAGACTGACTAACACCTTGCCTTGATCAAAATGGACATCACAGATAAGGAGATAACCAACAGGATTCTCAGCACCCCACGCAATTACGTCGTTTTCCAGCATGCATAATCTGAATCTAACCCTGAGGAACTACCACAGAAGCACAAATTGAGAAGTATCCTATAAAATAGTTGGCCTATATTTTTCAACAGCCATAACAACAAAAGACAGTGGCATGAAGGACAAAGGCCAGGAACTGTCTCAGATTAAATAAAGCTAAAGAAATCTAGGAAAATAAATCAATAATATATATGATTGCCTGTATAAAGAGAGCACAACTGTGGGAAAATATTAACAATTTGGTGAATCTGAGCACAGTTCTCTTACTATTTTTCTAACTTTTTGTAAACTTGAAATTATCCCAAAATAAGTTTAGAAGACCATGCTTTACAAAAAAAAAACTGCAAGTATAATCTTTGATGGATCAATTTGACTGGATAAAGAGGGGAAATGAGGTTCTTGATTAAGGTTACAGAGCTAGCATCACACCCCACCCAGTAACAAATTATTACAAATGAGCTGAAACTGAGGTGCTTTCTACTGGGCATCTCATGTACAGTACCTTTTCTTAAAACACAATTCAATGTCACTAAAATGAAATTCAGGGCTGGGGCTGTGGCTCAGTGGTAGAGCGCTTGCCTAGCATGCGTGAGGCACTGGGTTCGATCCTCAGCACCACATATAAATAATAAATGAATAAAATAAAGATCCATTAACAACTAAAAAAAAAATTTTAAAAAAAAATAAAAAAATAAAAAATAAAATGAAATTCAATCTTTAAGACAGATTGTACTAAGAAGGGGACCATGAAAATCTTTTGTGCAACACAAATGCTGTCAACTTAAAAATGAGTTATGTATTTTTTTGCAAAAGATTTACTGACCTTTTGTTTAACAAATGGCTCACATAACTATGCTTATAATAACAACTATTGAAAAACTACTAGAACCTTTAAAAATACTATTATAGTCAGAAAGTAAAAGTCAAAAGAAATTCCTTTATTTTTAAATATATTTGGAAATATTTCTACTTGGATTTAATGTTTGTTACCAAAAAATGCTGTGTGCATCTATGAAAACTCTACCTGCCTGCTAAAGAAAGTAGAAAAAAAATTGACAGCATGTTTAAAAATCTTAATGTTCCAGTCGTTTTAAGTTTATTGTTCTAAAAATAAAAATGCAATCTATTCCACCTAGTTTGTAGGACCTTTAAAATAGGAAATAGAAATTCTGATGAAAACCTCAAGCTAAAGAGTCATTGGAAAGGCTCTCCAAATGAGTATTATTTTTTTTAATTTTAATTTTTATTTTTTTTACATTGTTATTATCCATATTTTTATTTCTTTATTCATTTTTATTTATTTATTTATTTTCCAAATTTTAAAATTTTATTATTATTTTTTTTTAGAGGATAACATTTCATTCCTCTGGTTGTAAGTGATATAGAATCACAACATACATGCAGTCATACTTAAAGCTAGGGCTATGATGACCATCATACTCCACCACCTTTACTGTCCCCATGCCCCCTCCCCCCTTACACTCCTGTGAACAGAGTTCCTCCATTGTTCCCTTGTCCTTCCCCACATTATGGATCAGCATCCACTTATCAATGAGTACATTCGGCATTTGGTTTTCTGAGATTGGCTTACTTCACTTAGCATGATATTCTCCAACTCCATCCATTTACATGCAAATGCCATAATTTTATTCTCTTTTATTGCTGAGTAATATTCCATTGTGTATATATACCACAGCTTCTTTAACCATTCATCTATCGAAAGGCATCTAGGTTGGTTCTACAGTTTAGCTATTGTGAATTGAGCTGCTATAAACATTGAAGTGGCTGCGTCTCTCTAGTATGCTGTTTTTAATTCTTCTGGGTATAGACTGAGGAGAGGGATAGCAGGCTCAAATGGTGGTTCCATTCCAAGTTTTCTAAGGAATCTCCATACTGCTTTCCAGATTGGTTGCACCAATTTGCAGTTCCACCAGCAATGTATGAGCGTGCCTTTTCCCCCACAACCTCGCCAACATTATTGTTGTTTCTATTCTTGATATTTGCCATTATGACTGGCATGAGATGAAATCTTAGGGTAGTTTTCATTTGCATTTCTCTGATTGCTAGAGATGTTGAACATTTTTTCATATGTCTGTTGATGGATTGTATATCTTCTTCTGTGAAGTTTGTGTTCAGCTCTTTGGCCCATTTATTGATTGGGTTGTTAGTTTTTTTGGTGATAAGTTTTTTTAGTTCTTTATATATCCTGGAGATGAGTGCTCTATCGGATGTATGTGTGGCAAAGATTTGTTCCTAGAATGTCAGCTGTCTGTTCACTTCATTGATTATTTCTTTTGCTGAGAAGAAACTTTTTAGTTTGAATCCATCCCATTTGCTGATTCTTGATTTTACTTCTTGTGCTATAGGAGTCTTGTTAAAGAAGTATGGTCCTAATCCAAATGATGAAGATTTGGACCTATTTTTTCTTCTATTAGCCGTTGGGTCTCTGGTCTGAATTCCCAGGTCCTCAATCCACTTTGAGTTGAATTTTGTGCATGGTGAGAGATAGGGGTTTAGTTTCATTTTGCTGCATATGGATTTCCAATTTTCCCAGCACCATTTGTTGAACAGTCTATTTTTTCTCCAGTGCACGTGTTTGGCTCCTTTATCTAGTATAAGGTAACTGTATGTAAGTGGGTTCATCTCTGTGTCTTCTATTCTATACCATTGGTCTACATGTCTATTTTGGTGCCAGTACCATGCCATTTTTGTTACTATAGCTTTGTAGTATAATCTGAGGTCTTGTATTGTGATGCCTCCTGTTTTACTCTTCTTGCTAAGGATTGCTTTGGCTATTCTGGGTCTCTTATTCTTCCAGATGAATTTCATGATTGCCTTTTCTATTTCTATAAGGAATGATATTGGGATTTTCATTGGGATTGCACTGAATCTATATAGTGCTTTGGGTAGTATGGCCATTTTAACAATATTGATTCTGCCAATCTGTGAGCATGGGAGATTATTCCATCTTCTAAGGTCTTCTTCAATTTCTTTCTTCAGTGTCTTGTAGTTTGCATTATAGAGGTCTTTCACCACTTTTGTTAAATTAATTCCCAAGTATTTTATTTTTTTTAAGGCTATCGGGAATGGGATAGTTTTCCGAATTTCTCTTTCAGAGGGTTTATCACTGATGTGTAGAAATGCAATTGATTTATGGGTGTTGATTTTATATCCTGCTACTTTTCTGAAATCATTTATTAATTCTAAAAGTTTTCTGGTAGAATTTTTTGGATCCTCTAAGTATAGAATCATGTCATCTGCAAATAATTAGTTTGAGTTCTTCTTTTCTGATTTGTATCCCTTTAATTTCTTTCGTCTGTCTAATTGCTCTGGCTAGTGTTTCAAGGACTATGTTGAATAGCAGTGGTGAGAGAGGGCATCCCTGTCTAGTTCAAGTTTTCAGAGGGAATGATTCCAATTTTTCTTCATTTAGAATGATGTTGGCCTTGGGTTTAGCATAGATAGCTTTTACAAAGTTGAAGTATGTTCCTACTATCCCAAGTTTTTCTAGTGTTTTGAGCATAAAAGGGTGTTGTATTTTGTCAAATGCCTTCTCTGCATCAATTGATAAAATCATATGACTCTTATCTTTAAGTCTATTGATGTGATGTATTACGTTAATTGATTTCTGTATGTTGAACCAACCTTGCATCCCTGGAATGAACCTCACTTGATCATGGTGCACTATTTTTTTGATATGTTTTTGTATGCGATTTGCCAGAATTTTATTGAGAATTTTTGCATCTATATTCATCAGGGATATTGGTCTGAAGTTTCCTTTCTTTGATGTGTCTCTGTCTGGTTTTGGAATCAAGGTGATACTTGCCTCATAGAATGAGTTTGGAAGGGTCCCTCCTTTTCTATTTCATGAAATAGTTTGAGGAGAATTGGTATTAGTTCTTCTTTGAAGGTCTTGTAGAACTCAGCTGAGAATCCATCTGGACCTGGGCTTTTCTTGGTTGGCAGGCTTTTGATGGCATCTTCTATTTCCTTGCTTGAAATTGACCTGTTTAAGTTGTGTGTGTCCTCTTGGTTCAGTTTGGGTAGGTCATATGCCTCTAGAAATTTTTCAGTGTCTTCAGGGTTTTCTATTTTACTGGAGTATAAATTTTCAAAATAGTTTCTAAATTATCCTCTGTATTTCAGTAGTGTCTGTCGTGATATTTTCTTTTTCATCACGAATTTTAGTAATTTGGGTTTTCTCCCTCCTCCTTTTCATTAGGGTGGCTAAGGGTTTGTCAATTTTGTTTATTTTTTCAAAGAACCAGCTTTTTATCTTGTCAGTGTTTTGAATTGTTTCTTTTGTTTCAATTTCATTGATTTCAGCCCTAATTTTGATTATTTCCTGTCTTCTACTTCTTTGGATGTTAATTTGTTCTTCCTTTTCTAAGGCTTTGAGACGAAGAGTCAATTCATTTATTTGTTGACTTTTACTTCTAATGAATGAGCTTAGCACTATGAACTTTCCTCTTAGCACTGCCTTCATGGCATCCCAGAGATTTTGATATGTTGTATCAGAGTTTTCATTTGCTTCTAAGAATTTTTTTATCTCTTCCTTGATGTCTTCTGTTATCCATGCATCATTCAATAGCATATTATTTAGTTTCCAGGTGACAGAGTAGTTTCTGTTTTTTAATCTGTCATTGATTTATAATTTTATCCATTGTGGTCAGATAGGATGCAAGGTAGAATCTCTATTTTTTTGTATTTGCTAAGACTGGCTTTGTGACATAACATATGATCTATTTTGGAAAAGGATCCATGTGCTGTTGAGAAAAAAGTGTATTTGCTTGTTAGTGGATGGAGCACTCTATATATGTCTGTTAAGTCTAAATTATTGATAGTTTCATTGAGATCTATGGTTTCTTTATTAAGTTTTTGTTTGGAAGATCTATCCAATGGTGAGAGAGCTGTGTTAAAGTCTCCAAGTATTATTGTGTTGTGGTCTATTTGATTCTTGTATTTGAGAAGGATTTGTTTGATATACGTAGAAGGCCGATTATTTGGGGCATAGATATTTATGATTGCTATGTCTTGTTGATGTATGATTTCCTTAAGAAGTATGAAATGACCTTCTTTATCTCTTTTCACCATCTTTGGTTTGAAGTCCACTTTATTTGATATGAGGATGGAAACTCCTGCTTGTTTGCAGGGTCCATGTGAGTGATATGTTTTTTCCCACCCTTTCACTTTCAGTCTGTGGATGTCTTTTCCTGTGAGATGAGTCTTTTTTTTTTTTTTTTTTTTTTGGTACTGGGAATTGAACTCAGGGGTATTCAACCACTGAGCCACATCCCCAGCCCTATTTTGTGTTTTTTGTAGAGACAGGGTTTCACTGAGTTGCTTAGTGCCTCGCCATTGCTGAGGCTGGCTTTGAACTTGTGATTCTCGTGTCTCAGCCTCCCTAAGTGCTGGGTTTACAGGCTTGCGCCACCACGCCCAGCTGAGATGAGTCTCTTGAAGACAGCATATTGTTGGGTCTTTTTTTTAAATCCAGTCTGTCAGTCTATGTCTTTTAATTGGTGCATTTAGGCCATTCACATTCAGGGTTATTATTGAGATATGATTTGTAGTCCCAGTCATTTGGTTTGCTTTTGGATTTTACCTTGATTTGTTTTCTCTTTTGAATGGTCTTTCCTTTAGTGTAGTTCCTCTCTGTGTAAATTTTAATTGTTGATTATCATTTCCTCCTCATGGAATATTTTGCCAAGAATGCTGTGTAGTGCAGGCTTTCTTGCTGTAAATTCTTTTAACTTTTGTTTATCATGGAAGGTTTTTATTTCATCATCAAATCTGAAGCTCAATTTTGCTGGATATAGGATTCTTGGTTGGCATCCATTTTCTTTCAGGGCTTGGAATATGTTATTCCATGATCTCCTGGCTTTTAGGGTCTGGGTTGAAAAATCTGCTGAGATA
>PVHX01014358.1:0-50790 GCA_004024805.1 Geosciurus inauris
TTTATACATTCCAGAACACTGAACACATATTTAATTTAATTCAATATATTCATGTATCCAGTATATTCATTACTCTATTGGAAGGATATTATTATACATATTATACAATTGAGGTAAATGAAATCTTTGAGAATTACAATAATTGCCTAATAAGTAAGGACCTTAGTCAAAATGAAGACTTTAGGTTAATAACCACGAAAGTTGATTCATTACCTATATTTCTCTAAATATCATTTTGAAAATGTGATCACTTATTTCATTATTCATAATGGATTATCTACCTGATTACAGGGATTCAGCTCTAATGCTTATAATGCATCTAGAGGAACATCAATGTGAAATACAGATGAAGTTGATTGGCAGAATTAATGTCTCCTATCTGTCTGTGTGTGCTGTGCAGTGCATTTTATGGATGTGAACAAAGCCCATGAAAAGGTTTCAAGAAAAGTGACTATTTTCTTTCATAACATATTGCTTTTATTTTAAGAAATTTAAATACTTCCTGCAGTGGTCCATCAAAATTGTGGGTATAACTAACCATATTTAAGTATCTCACTGGCTTCAGTTTCTGAAAATCAAAATTGCCCCTATGTGTTTTCCCATCAATACCTCAAATAGCTGTGGGAAAAATAAAAATCATATGAGGCAGCCTGAAAGGAAACATGAAAAAAAGCAACAAGAAAATGGGCCTCATTTATATTTGAAAAACCAATACACTTAGTAATTCTTCCTGATATTTTCAAGCCTATATTTACATTACATATATAGATATATGCATGCAATGCACACACACATTATTCTTCATTTGTAGTCCCCAAAAAAGGGCTAGTAATCTTATTATTGGCAGCATTTTCTGTATTTCAAAATTAACCAGGAATCTTTTCATTTATGAACAACTTATATAATAAAAATCAAAGAACATTATATTTTAATGCATTTTCTCACTAGGTTTTTTTCCCACATTATAAAGTAAGTTTTTGAAGTCTAAAATAAAATCTTATGCATACTGAGGTACTCAATTCTTAGAAAATTGTTCCTAGCACATAAAGGAATAGGAATAAATGGAAAAATATTGAGTTTATAGAAATATTGTCAATGCATGTACATCTTTAAGTGAAACCAACATAGTATCTGTTATAACTCTGCATGTACATGTGGAAGTTGCCATTTTCCCTTCACTGGGTTATGGATGTCAATGCCACCATATTCAAATTATTTTTTTCTTGAGAATTTTCATAAAACTTTTTAAGATTGTATTGTTTAGATGTGATTATTAGATCCTGTACTTGGTATGTATTTGTGGAGAAAATGGTGATCTCACAAATATTTAGGCCTTTCTTTTAGAACTTCATTGGAGTTAATTTTTTATAGACAACACATTTCTAGAAATGTATGGTAGTGATGGCTTTCCTACAATATATATGTACTTAATGTTACTGAACCATGCACTAACAATTATTAAAACAGTAAATTTTATGTTACATATATTTTACCACAATTAAAAAGTAACATACAAAGAAGAAACAATGAAAGAGAGTTCTTCAGAAGCACCAATAAGATTCCAAGAAATAAAAGTGATGTTAGGCTAAGAAAGAAAAATTTAAATAAGCTCATGTAGTAACTTGTCTCCAAAAATCCTTCCTTCTCTATAATGGGTGACATTTCCCTTTGAGAGGTGAAATCTATTTTCTCTCTTTGATTTGAGGCTTGATTTTGTTATGTGCTTGACCACTAGAATGAATTTGGTATACATCCTGCAACATCTAAGGCTAAGTCAAAAGGATCTTTTCTGATTTTCCTGAGGCTCTTGGGACACTAACTCCAGTAAGAAGCTAATCCCATGTATGATGGCTGACGACCTGTCCTCTGTGACTGCCATGTTCTGGGAACCCCAAGAACATAGAATATCCCTGGAGAATAAGATGCCCATCAGACAGAATGATGAGACCAAAGAATACCAATGTTCCAAACCTGGAAGAGAAGAAGCTATCACAGAAGTGATTATCTAGTCCCACTATACTAACTCATATAATATAAATTGGAAAGCAACAGCCTGGACTGTATTACTGACCCACAAGAGTCAGCCCCAAATCAAACTACGATTGAGGTCACTATTTTTGGGGTGCCTTGTTTGCAGCAAATTATAACTGTACTAGGTAGTATATAAGGATCAAAATTCTACATGAAATCTCATCAGTTAAGATACATGAAAAAATTATTTGGATTTAAATATTTCCTATATTTTAAAATTATGAACTTGATTTTATACAAGACTTCTAAAAAGTTACTTAAGTGAAAGTTTGAATAGAAAAATCAGTGGAATACTTCTAGCCCAATATAACTGATAAAATCAGTTACTAAGCTGGTATTTATTTAATGAACTCATTTTAGCTTCAACTATAAAATAAACCTTTTTTTTGGAAACAGAAATGGAAAAAGAAATAAAAAATATAGACAGAGTTCAGTTTCTGGTCATTTTAGTTCTGATTTTCTATACATTTCTGCATAAATATGTGGCAGAAATTTTTTGTCATATAATTTGCTAGTTTTCAATATAGAAGTATAAACAGTGAGAAGGCTATCATTTGGATGTTTATAGAGAAAAGTCAGGGAAAATGTTTTCATGGTTCTAAATCTTTTCTTGTACATGAGAAAAAACATTTTATTTTCTCAGCCATCAGAGTCAATGTTTCTTTACTCATAAAGCTGAAATCTGAGAAAACTGGCTACATTACATCAGACAGATATACTTACCACAGAGAGCTTCGTCAGATCTATCAAAACAGTCTGGCTTATAGTCACAGACAAGGTGGCCTGCAATACACTTCTTGTCCTGGCATAAAAAATCAGTGGCTTCTGAGCAAATCTCTGAAGTCTCTCCAACTAAGGAAAAAACAAAACAAAAAAACAAAAAGCCCACATTATTTAGTCCATGTTTTCATTACATTTGAAGAGTCCTCTTGTTCTATAGATTCCATACAAGTAAATAAGGTAGTGATTTTAACAATTGTCCAAGCCATGCTTCTATTTAACTGCCTTTCAACCCCACCTGCAATTGTTCAGAAAGTTACACAGAATTACTTTTGAAATACCTTTGGTCACTCAACGGCTGAACATGATCTATTACATAAAGTCCTACTTGAGACATTAAAGATCCTTTATTTTTAAGTATAGCTTTACTTAGTTTTATTTTCTGGGATTCTTCTCATAAGCATCTACAGATACATTATACCCTGTGACTAAGACTTCCCAAGTGTGACACTTACTCTTCATTTTTCCATGCATTTACACATGATGCCTACTCTACCTAAACTAACTAGTCCCTTTTAGACCCAAGACAGTCAACTGTTCAACATCATACTCAAAGAAACTACTTTTCTTACTCTCCTTCTCTTCCATGTCTTTTTGTCCTCTTAGAACAAACTCTTACAGAAAGACAGTATTTCCATGAATGAATAGATTAAAACTCTATAGACTTGAAGAAAAGTGTGTACCTATCATCTCTACATCATCCCTTTAATATAACAACTAAAGCCTGTGTAATTTCCAGGAATAACTTATTAGTAAAACTTAGAAGATATAAATGTGAAAAATGAAGCAAGGGTGTCTAAGACAAGAGCAAATGTTTAACTATGGGTATTAGTAAGATGAAGACTCAAAGGTCATGTTCATGGAGTGGTTTATAAAGTTTGCCACAGAATTCTAATTAGCACTAGTGACAATTTATGGTTAACTCAGAGCAATATGTGGACATTGTTTAGTATGCAAGTATATGCATTTGAGCTTATTTTATTTGTCCATGCCATGAGATGAGAAGCCATATAATTACTCCATAGGAGAAATGCATTTTGACTTCAATCTAAAAAACTGGTTCATTAATTCTTTAAAATATGACTAGACTCTATTTCTAAAATGAAGCTTCTTTTCCTTGATAATACAGAATTGCAGAGACACGGCAAGAAATCAAATCAGTGTTTTGAATTGCACTAAATCAAGCAATAACTAGAATTGCTATGGTATATTAGGAGCACCAGGAACAAATAAATGAAAAGAGCCTATAATTTCAAGAAAAAAGTAATTTTTTAAGACAAGAATATGGTAAATTGAAAAGGTAAATTATTTTATTTAGTGGATGTCTTAAATGTGTTTAGTCATTTATTCCTTTATTCAATCAAAATGATTACAACAATAACTAGTCACCTAGTTGGCAGATATGCAAAAAAAAAACCCCTCATCTTCTAAGGTTGGTAATATAAGAATGAAAGAACATTAGTGCTTATAATAGAGAGTTGGAGATAATCTGACTAGCAGCATATGGAATATAAAGAGTAGATAATTATTACCTTTAGAAAAAGGTTGAGTAAGAGAGTTTTGAAATCCTAAAGCTAAAGCATGATAAATTGAAAGATCCAAGAAATAAGAAATGACCTACAAAATAATGTGGTCATAAGAAGTAAGCATTTTATCTAGTAAAAACCTGAGGCATCATAGGACAAGTCTACTGTAGACTGGAACAAATGGTAAACAGCTTGAAAGTGACACCAATTGAAAACTGGCTTAATTCTATTTTGAAACAGAATTTACAGTCAAAGAAATCCTTGACTACAAATATTTCAATTTAGATTAAAATACGTGCTTCCCTCCTCACCCTCCTTGCGTTCATTTTACTGAACTAGATATAATCATTCCATAGATTATATTTACTGAACAAACACTTGTGTGATCATCTTCTTTGAGTGATGATATTGAGTAGGCCCTGAGAGTTCAGACTGTGAATGTCACTCAGCTACATTTTAGGCACCTTCGTTTCTCGTGTACAGAATACTAACCCTAAGAAGGATACAAAAGACACAATGGGCATAACTGTGGCCTTTACAGACCATGTTCCTTAGTTGACTAATCAATACATTGGTTTGGGAATCAACTGAAAAAAACAAAACAAAAAACTAGGGTTTCTAAGCTGCTATCTACAAATAAAAGAGTAAGTGAAATACTTAACAGAGAACTTCCCAAAGAAATTTAAGAAGTCAGGAAAAATATCCAAGAAAGCTATTTTGTGCTAACCAAATAAGCATCTAGATGCACAGAGAACACAAGATTAGAGTACACAAAAGAATTTTTATGACCAAAGACTCGAAGATGTTCATGAGTGAGCAAGGGTAAATAAATTGATCAGCTCTGCATAGGCATGTTGCTCCATGAAGCTCTGAGAAATTAGGTCTTTCAGTTCTCAAAATGCTTCCAATCTTTGATTTAATATAATAAGTGAATGAGAACTCTGAGTTTTAAAAAATATTTTGTTATAATAATAATTTAGATACATTATGCCAAATATAGGATAAAATTCTTTTACACAAATACTTTCAATATTTTGTTGCATTTCCTTTCCTTGTTTTAATATTTTTGGAAAACATGGTAACATAAACATAGTATTTTCTTGTTTGTATTTATCATATAAACATTTTCCTATTTTGTTGTCTGCATTTCAGTCATTACTAATACCTATAAAATACATTGAAAACTGAATATAACTTACTTTCCTTAATGATTCTATTATTGTTAAATTCTTATAAGGGTTTTCAATAATTTTATGTTTATATAATCTTATGTTTATAAAACTATATGTAGCTTATGCATATTTGGGAATATTTATGTGAGACAGATTCCAAAAATGCCATTATTGAATGTAAAAATGTACTGAGGAATTTGTGTCTTTATGGGCTCTTGACAACTATTAATAGATTTTCAAAATAGCTATGCTGATTTACATGATAACCTGTAAGAGGATGAATGTCACTCTGTATGACTTTTTTCTTCTATAACATGATGCCCTATCAGTGTTTTAATTTGCATGATTTGACTATTCTATTTGTTTTGCTTTATTTTTTTCTCATAAGTCATATATATACTTTGTAAATCCATTATTTTACCTACTTTTAGTTAATTTAGTTTGGTCCAATTACTTTCTATTAAAATAATCCAGTCCAAGTTCGTTACATGGTGACAAGAACCCAAGTCTCCTGGTTTTATACATAGTATTCTCATTCATCAGTTCATCAGTGCAATAATTCAGATAAACCAGTTGTCAGTCATTATTTCTTTAAATATCCTTTCTGCCTCTATTCTCTGTCCTTTTCTTTCTGATACTCCTTCTATGCCTGTGTGTATGTTTAAAGATGTCCCACATTTCTCTGAGGCTCTCTTCCTTTTTGTTTATTTTCTTTCTGTTCTTCATATTGCATAATCTCTATTAATTACTGGTTCTTGTACCAGTTCAAACTACTCTTGACCCTGTATAGTGAAACATCCACATCAGTTATTCTATTTTTAATTTCCATTTAGTCTTTTCTCATAATTTATATCTCATTGATATTTTCCAATTCATGAGACATTATACTTTGTTAAACACACTTTGTTTTGCTATTTGAATATATTATGTTCATCATCTGGATCCTCCCAAGACAGTTCCTGATGCCAGAATATTTTTCTTGTTTATTGATCCTATCTTTCCTATTCATTACCATGCCTTATAATTTTTGATTGAAAATTAGAAATTTTAGCTAACAGATGGAAGCAACTTTGGATACTGATCCTTCCCTGATCCCTGGTACAAGGAAAATGGTTACCTGAAGAATTGTGTGATTTTTCAATTATAGGATATGCTCAATGTTATCTCTTCAAATACCATCTTTCTCTAATTCTCTGTGCTGTGCTTCCTGAATACCCATTAGAAAAGTGTTGGGTTTATTCATTCTATCCTCAATACCTCTGAATCTGTTTCATAGCTGTTGTTTTTTTTTCCTCTTTACTTTATGGTGCTGCATTTTGGTGAACAGACTCACATTTACTTAATGGCTTATTCTTATTCTTCTTCTGTGTCTCTAATCTGTTTAACTTTTTCTCTGATATTTATTTTCAATTACAATTTAATTTCTTTCAAGAATTTAAATTTAGTTATTCCAATTTAATATTCAGACTTTTTTCATGCTTTCTTTTTTTCTGTTTTATGATTCTAAAAGCACATGGTTCCAACGTTACAAATTCTACCTTGTCCCTGAAGTTAAAAATTTTCCAGAATTGTTACTCTTCATTTGTTGTTTTGGAATTTCCATCTCATGTATTATACTGTGTGGTGTGGCACAAGTTTAGGCTTTGGCTTTTAATCTTTTAAATTTCTTTCCAAGTTTCTGGCAACAATTTTCCTTCAGAATTTCCTGATGTAAAGGAATTTTTCCAGTCACAGAAAGGAGAGACATTATGCAAAGGGTTCAGGTCTAGACTCCATTTCTTACATGGGATTAAAAATCCCAGCCCCAGATTTCATATTCAATATCCAGAGCTCCAAATTGTTTAGGTTCTGGAAAGTTAGCTTTTGTCTATAATCCGTTTTTGCTTTTGGTTACTGGACTGGGATATTTTCTTTTTTCCTTTAAATTTCAGTTAAGAGTAACTGATGAGTACTTTTTAAACTTATTTTCATTGAGTGGGAACTTATTATCAGTGTGTGGGAAGCACATTCTATAATGTGACTTTGTTAATTCTTTCGCATTCCAATTATCAATGTAGTTGTAATTTTTAAAAATTATTATATTTTGTGTCATGCATTCTAAAATTAACCCAAAGAAATCATCCATAAATCAATTTTCCACAATACTCCTTATTTAGAATATATTTTAAGCTCATTGCATATTGCCCAATGGTAGGTATTAGTGCTTTAAAGAATAGCAAAAGCTGGTACATACACTATCTTTTCCTTGTGTTCACATAAAACTTAACAGATATTAATGAATATCTGAATGTATTAATTAAAATATAAATATAAAATGTATTTTTAGTGGCTAGAAGAGCTAACTCATAACCATGGTTTCTTTTTACTTGTTCATATGTGGATTTTTCATCATCCCTTACTGATTTTGTCTTGATAAGTTGTTTTTAAATAGTTCTATGGTAGACATATTTCAAAAGTGCTGCTATTATAAGTAAAAGGTTTCCTTCTAGTTAGAGCTGGTAATTCTGGACAGTAAATATTGATTGCTAATGGGCAGTTCAAATATGTGGACTAAGATAATTGTTTGAACCTGAGTTCTTATAAAAGATCTTTAACTCTCAGTAAAACACTCAATGTTGGTCTTAAATGACAATAATAGTAATCACTCTCTTATTCAAACTACAATATGTTTGTATTCAGTGATGGCATCAACTTAGAATCTTCCATTTATTCATTTAGATACATTAAACAACTGTGGGACACTATGAAAGTTATTGAGATAGTTCCCACTTCAAAGTATTTATAATCTAGCAATGAAAAACCTACAAAACAGTGTGTTTAGTGCCATAATTGAATATATTTATGGGTTGCTGTCAAAGGACAAAGTAGTCCCAGCTTGTACTGGTGTGTCAATACATATTTAGGACCTTTATGCATTAGGTAGTCTTTCAAATTACCTACCATCCCAGATAGACATTTAACCAAGCAGAGAGATGAGCCAGAACATATATAAACATATATGGACATAATTTAAAGGAAACAAATTTCCTTATAAAAATTCCATTATTTTTAGTTTCTTTGGCAACATATTAAAAATTAATATTACTAGAAAATGCACTTTTATTTAAAGGAAGAACAACATTTAGGATAATAAAAAGGAAGCTTATTTTAGAAAGATCATGCACCCCAAACCTTTATTTACAGATGACTATTTCACTTCAATGTTCTCTCATTTAGAAAGAGATACTAGGAGCAAGTTTTACAAATGGAAGAAAATCTTAACACTAGGGACAATGTGATATTATATGACTGGCATTTTCAAATGTCCAGAAAATAACAATACCTTTTGTTCTTTTTATTCACCATGATTATTTAAATCTATCTTATGTTCAAAAGAATTGCCAAGTTTATAAAAGGTCAGTGTATATATCAGGTAATTGATAGCAACATATCTGAAACTGTAACCTTAGTGATCTCAATGACAGCAAAGTTCAGTTTGTGTCAAAATTATCAGAAGTGCTATCAGAGTTACTGGGCCATTTATCAGTGTACAGCAAGAGTTCAGGGAAATATTTAAAAAAGAAGTGATTTCATTTGCATGAAGGCAAGGTGCATGCTAAAAGGAATATATCCTGAAGATCAGCTTTTGACTTTTTTAAAATAAAAGGTGACTTTATAAAACTGTTTTGATATTTGTTTGAAATAAAATTATATATAGCCACTTCTCCTTTCTCACATGAAACCCAGATTTTTACCTTTAAACTTTTTATGTATGAATATACTTTAAATATCTAGTTTTCTTTGTGAATTGTCTACATAACTTACAGACAATGGATTGCAGGCTGTATATACTTTAAATTACTGGTTTCAAGGATTTAACTACAACAAAAATCATGTTTAGAAGTACTACAGAGAAGGACGAGAAGAGAGTGAGAAAATAAAACCATGAGACCAACAGAAGGCAGAATCAATCCACCTGACAAGGATTTTATGTGAAAAAGTTTTAGTGATCTAATGATTCAGAAGCCCCCAACCACTCCTTACCTCTTTGAAGCTCCTACTAATTCGCAAAAATAACCCCGATTCAGATATTTGATGATTTCCTAACTATCACTTTTATAAGCACACCAACTCTTTGTGTTCTGGACTCCAGAGCTGCATCTGGTGTGTGACCCTCAATTCTCTTAGCCTGTTGGCACTATTCTTGGTACTATGCCAATATTTCCTAATGTTCCTTCTTCTCTCTTGACTCCTTTTCTAGTCTAGATCTTCATATGCCAGAGGAGCAATTGTGTTTGTGTCTTGTTTTTATTCACTCTCACCAAAGGGTCATACTCATCGTCATAATTTTGACTTTCAGCTGAGGTTGATGGGACATCTACATTCCAATCTGTCCTTTCGTTAAGTTCTATGGTACATTTTCTGTAAGATTTCTCTCTGGCATATCAGATACACTACTCAGGACAAAATTGAGATATTTTCTTCTCCGTTTGCTTCCTAGTTTATATTTCTCTCCCCCTTGTCTCACAGTACACCTTACAATAAACATCTACAACAGATACACAACATTTTTCACCTATTTTTGCTTTTTCTCAAGTTTTTATGCCCTCATCCTTCCTCAACCATCTGGTGGAGTTGACTGCTTGCAACATATGTGCTTACCCTGTTGAAATTGCATAATTATTATTGGGGAGTAGTTTCTTGGATAGACATTTTATTTCTCAGTCCATTTGAGAAATAAGATGGTCTCTGGTGAGACCATGTGGCTAAGTTCCACGGCCTGGTGAGGTTGTACAAACTGTTACATGCTGCTTCCCATGGTTTGTTACTGAACCTCCCAGATGGATAGGAAAGTCCTAATCACTAGGGTAGATCTTGAAGACTACAGCCTGAAAATCTGACTGGGTCCTTAAAAAAAAAAAACAAAAAACTCATGAGAAAATCTCTCCACTAATCTGTTCTTCAGGCAATGACTGCAAAGTGAATAATGAATTCCTTAAATTGAAATATATTTTTGGATCTACTTCATTATAATGGTAGCCTAATACAATAGGTGTGACCATGATGAAGCTGATGAAGAGGGTGGCTCCCACTCCCATGGAAAAGGTACTACATCCTTCATTCTGTATAAGCACATCATGTATATTAATTCATGTAATTCTCAACACAATTCCATGAAGTAGGTACTAGATTTTTAAAAAATCTAACTTACTTATGTTCACACAGTTATTCAATAGCAAAGCCAGAATTTGTGCTTGGGAAACTAATCATCATCAACAGTTTTCACTCTTAACCAGCAAGATCGTTAAGTCCTCCCATTCTCTCAAATATCCAAGCCAATAACCCGCAAGTTAAGTGCTGTGTCTTCCCAAACTGATCTTGTTCAAGCCCATTTAACCATGTAGCTCTTCCTGGTACTTTGGACATCCTAAATTTAAAACAAGATATTGAAGGAAAAGATAATGATATGTTTTCTATTTGCTTTCTTCTCTACAACAAACAAGCTAAACTCCTTCTGAAAACATTGAAGAATCCTTAAAAAAAGAAGTATATTATGTTTATCATTATATAATCAATACATAGCGCAGAGCCCAGGAACCTTTTGAGTGAGCAAGTTATATTTGTCAAACTGTGTTTAAACTTGGTATAGCTGATTGGGCTTTTACAACTACAATCAGAATAGGTGGCTCTCTTTAACTAAATATATTCTAATATGCTATGAACACTAATGACTAAGTGCCATATTTATTGAATTCAAAATATACCAAGTAAAAAGATTCCTAAAATATTATGCAGTTAAAAATGATTTTAGGAAAGCTTTAATCATTGGAAACCAAAAAGTAAATAGGCTGGGTGATAATTATCAGCACGACCTAAGACAAATTTGGAGATGTGGTATATTCTTCAATTTTGATAATGTATATAAACACAATGAGGTAATTCATTAGTAGCTTTATCGAAAAGAAGGCCCATGGTATAGGATGACAGGAGGCAGAGCAAAAATAATCCAAGCAGAAGTGAGTTGAAAGTAAAACGAGGTACTGAAACTATGAATTTTCCTGTTGAGGAAGATGAATTTGCTGTGAGACACAAAATTGCAAAGGAAGAAGAGAAATCACCCCCAGGAAACTCTAATCATCATCAACAGACATTATTAAGGATGTCTATTTGCAAGATGCATTCCAACTCCAACTTGAAGAAAGTCATAATGGATGGGACACGTCATGTCTATAGACCTAATTACAATTTTCCAGTTGCTCTAATGACAGGGAAGTGAATTCTTTGCTCAAGGTCTATCTCTACCTCATTAAAGGTGAGGTGTAAGAGGAAATTTATACAAAAAAGCATCAGTGCCATAGATATCTGATGGAGATGACGAAAAAGAAAGTAAGTTCAAATGATCATTTCATTTTTGTCTCAGGGATTACTTTTTCTTGTGTTAAGGTAACTTTGTTTAGGATTTATAAGAATGATAATGCAGGGTAGGGATATATGTTCAATTAACTTTGTTATTTGATAAATAGCTATACATTCTTACAGGGTTGAAAACAGCTAGTTTTATATCTTACCACCAAATCAACAAATATTGTACTTAGTTATCCACATGTCTTTTTTCATTTCGAACCACTAGAGAGTGGTAGAATAATCATTAAGCTGAGAATCAATAAATCCCACACTTTTAAAATGCCCAAAGTAACCAGAAATTAAATAATTTAATTACTCTGGATCTCTAAATTGTATGGAGTTTTGAATATTACCTTGAAGGTATGAATTTAATTTATTGAATATCCTTGTTTTCAAAATTTATTAATGTGAACACAAAAATGCTATGGCAACTAACCTAAGCATAATTATTCTTTCCAACTCCACAAAAACATAAATCTTTTATGAAATACAATGTAAGAGAAAAATTCCTTTAAAATTGTTGGGTATTAGGGATTTAAAAATTGTACATGTAGAGGTATTTGGCCATAGGAATTTCCATCCCAGAATGTATACTTCTACTGGAATGGAGAAATCAAGTGTCATATGTACTCTAAGAATTTATCACTACTGATCTTATAAAAATAAGCTGGAAAAATCAAAATATTAACGTTTTTAGTAAAAAAATATTATAAAAATAATTAGGCAAGGAAGTTAGACTGTTGAGATGAAAAGTTTGAAAGTGTGCATTGAAATATAGAGTTATATTTCTGAAGTGTACATACACCTAGGAGAGGGTCATGGATCTTCTATGTTCAATGTGTGAGAAATTGTCACATGGATAAAAAATGTAACAGGTGAAGGTTTTGTAAAATAAGTTCTATTCTTTGTAGTCTGGAGTGGTGTTGAAAGAAAACACAAGATGAATGGGTTTCCTGATTCACAACAATTGCTCAGATTATGACTGTAGATCATAATGTATGCTGGGACAAAGCCCATTCTCATCTCCATAGTCATTTTGTGACTGTCCCTCCAGCCCATTGGAGGCACACCATTCAGAAGGGAGAACTGAGGAAGAGACCTACAAAGACTCTTGTCTTGGTAAGTAGGCTTATATCTGCATAATCAGAGACACATGAGATCCTGAATCTAGAACAGGGAGTATAGGCTCTAAAGGAGCCCCTCTTCTTAGCTCAAAAGACTCCTCACCAAAAGGGGAAGGAGTGCAGTCCCTGGAAGGTCTAAACAGAGGCCTCTGATGTTCCTTACACAGGATCACAAGGTGGTACTACATATTCTATTCTATCAGAATAGACAACTGATCAAAGATAGACCAACAGGATTATTTCATTGGAGATTAACTTTGATATAAATACACCTAGAAATGTCAGGTTTAGGGAACACAGACATCTAAAGGGCAACTCATTGGGGCAAATTTTCATGAGCTATGGCAGCTTAGGTTATTGGAGCCTACTGTTCCCAAGAAAAAAGGCTTATGCACTGACTTCTCCAATTCTCTGACCTGCTGTCCCAGAATCTTTAGCAAAAAATATTCTTCATTATTTAGGGCAGGTAAAATTGATATCCAGAATGTGATAAATATTAATTGTATCTATTATTAATCTTTATTGACCCTCCTCTAGATGTTGGTGGAAGGACTATAGTAACAATCAGCAATATGTGTAATTAAAGAAAAACAAGCCCACAGTCAAGAAAATGTATGGCTTTCCGAAAACGACAAGGTTCTAGAACTCCTCTGATTTTAATACCATCAGTGGGCTTTAATGAAGTATGAGAGCTTTTGAAATGCTGAGCATCTGATTCAGATCTTTTAATTAGCCCTTCTTATCTATTATTTATGTTGTAAGGTCACCTCAGGACACTGTTATATAATTTTCAATTTACGTGCAAATTTCAGGGTCAAGCAATGATCGAGTTATGTCTTTCTGAATAAAATGAACACAAACAAGTCTAATCAAAGTAGAACATTATCTTTGAACATTTCTATTGAACTTTCTTATATTTGTGAGGTGTGTAGAAAGTTAATATGAAAGCATTTTTCATATAGTATTTCAATCAGATCTCTAGAATTTAACAGGTTTACTGTAGACTAAGAAGAACTATTGAAACTGGAACACAAGGTATATATTCTTTATCTTCTATTCTTTACTTCACAGTTATTAAAAATATTAACTATTAAAAAAGAAAATTCAAAATAAAATCTCCCTAAAATCTGTCAAAACTGATCTTTCCAAACCTCAGATTTCTCATTTGGCATGGCTACTCTGCGGCTGGTTGATCTAAGTACAGACAAGTGATCAAAGGTGGACTAACAGGATTATCCAATTTGGGATTAACTTTTCTAAAAATACACCCAGAATTGGCAGGGATGGAGGCCACAGGCATCTAATTGAAGCAAATTTCTATAAACCCCTGCTGCTCAGGTTCTTGGAGACTACTGTTCTCAAGAATGGCTTATGCACTGGTTTCTTCGGTTCTCTGATCTACCATGTTGAAGTCCCCATATGAATAAAGGGTGAATGAATATTAAGTGAACTAATGTATGCAAATTTTTCAGTATATGCTTGGAATGTAAGAAATGTACTAATAAAATTAGTTTTTCCAATTTTTCTTCCTGATTCTTGATTACTTGTCTTCTTAGACTTTTACCTTCTTTGTCTGTAAAAGGGGTCCTTGTAATATTTCACTAAGATAAGATACAGAAAACTGGCAAAAGTCTTTAACTTGTAGAAGATTTTGAAACTTCTAATTCTTTCTGTTTTCATCGTAGGTCCAAATTTTTCCTACAACAAAATGGTGCTTTGAGGAAACATGAATTACATTTTACATTAACATTTACTTTCTAGAATTATAATTATTTATTATCAATATATTAATTTTCAATTTAAAATAATGGGCTGCTCCCTTGTAATAAACTTCAGAGATGACATTACCATGCTTGATGAATTCATATCAAGACTGTCAAAAAACTACACTAGATTAAATTACAAAAGCTATGCCTTATAATAAACAATACTGTCTTACTAATGAGGTTATAGAAAATAGTCTTGCCTATTTGATTAAAAGAATGTTGAAATATATATGGATACATTTTACTCATCTATTAGGACTTATATTGGGATTAGAATAAATTCACAAATCCATACATATGTGAGCGTGTGTATGTGTGTGTGTATTCTGATATAACAGCTCAATGATAAAGAAAAATGGTGCTCTGATTGCTTATATTCTTTTGTCTACTCATTTAAAAAACAATTATAGAATTTGATGACAACAATGAAAAACAAACTGATTAAGAAAGAGGCAAAGTGGGGGAGAACAGAAGTTTATTGGATTAGACAAAGAGGAGTGAAGGGAAGGGTAGGGGATGGGAACAGGAAAGAGTAGAATGGATCAGACAGAACTTTCCTGTGTTCATTTATGAACACGACCAGTGTGATTCCACATCATGTACAAACACAAGAATGGGAATTATACTCCATGTAGGTATGATGTGTCAAAATACATTCTACTGTCATGTATATCTAAAAATAACAAATAATAAAAAAGAGACAAAGAACTTAAATAGATATTTTTCTAAGAAAAGACACAAATGAACACACTTCCAAAAATAACCAATGAACACATGAAAAATAAAGAAAAAAGCACCACATCACTAATGATGGGGAAATACAAATTAAAACTGAAACAAGACACTATCTCACATCCCTTAGAATGGTTACTACTCAAAAACAGAAAATAAAGCATTGGTGAGAAAGTAGAGAAAGTAGAATCCTTGTGTACTATTGATAGGAATGTAAAATGAGCTAGCTGCTATGGTAAACAGTGTGGCGTTCCTCCAGACATTAAAAGTAGAATTACCACATGATCTAGAATAAGTTCTGGGCAAATATCCCAAAATACTAACAGCAGTGACTTTAAGAGAAGTGTTCATAGCAGCATTGTTCATAAGAGTGAAAAGGTGGAGCAACCTATCCATTGAGAAATGAACAGATAAACAAAATGTAGTGTGTGTACAATGTAGTGTTAGCCCTAAAAAAGAATGAGGTCCTATCATAACACAAATGAACCCGTAGGGTGCCCTGCTAAGTGAAGTAAGCCACATACAAAAGGACAAGTACTATTCCACTCATAGGAACACAATCAAATTTACAGAGATGGGAAAGAATGATACTGCTGGTGGAGAGGAGGGTAGGTAGGAAATGAGGGACTATTGCTTAATGGGTACAGAGCTTCAGTTTTGCAAGATAAAAAGAGTTCTAGAAACAGATGGTGGTGACAGAGGCATAATGAAGTGAATGTATTTAATGTCATGTACTGTCCCCTTAAAAGTGATTAAGATGGTAAATGTTATGTTTTGTGCACTTTAATATGATTTTTTAAAATAAAAAACATATTTGCTGATTTTCTAGTATAATAAGCACTCTTCTAAAAGCAAGGCTACAATGAAACTTTATTTTCAACTTAAATCTAAAAACATCTTTATTGATAAAAAAACTTTGCATGATAAAATATTTTTCCTTGATTTGCATTAGTATACTGTCATCAAATCTGCCAAATATTATTGTCTAGATTTTTAAACTTGTATATTTTTAAAGATACATGTGAGGAATGTGTGATACCTTCATATTTAGTAATGATTGCATCTAAAAGTGAGGGGGAAATGATTAAAGAGAATAGAAGACACAGAGACAAACCCACTTAAATACAGTTACCTTATACTAGACAAAGGAGCCAAACACTTACACTGGAGAAAAGACAGCCTCTTCAACAAATGGTGCTGGGAAAACTGGAAATCCATATGCAGCAAAATGAAACTGTCTCTCACCCTGGACAAAATTCTGCTCAAAGTGGATCAAGGACCTGGGAATCAGACTAGAATTCCCACGCCTAACAGAAGAAAAAATAGGCCCAAATCTTCATCATGTCAGATTAGGACCTTACTTCATTAACAAGACTCCTATAGCACAAGAAGTAAAATCAAGAATCAATAAATGAGATGGATTCAAACTAAAAAGCTTCTTCTCAGAAAAAAAAAAAAAAAAAACAATCAATGAAGTGAACAGAGAGCTGACATTCTGGGAACAAATCTTTACCACACGCACATCTGATACAGCACTAATCTCCAGGATATATAAAGAACTCAAGAAACTTACCACCAGAAAAACAAACAACCCAATCAATAAATGGGCCAAGGAGCTGAACACAAACTTCACAGAAGAAGATATACAATCGATCAACAAACATATGAAAAAATGTTCAACATTTCTAGCAATCAGAGAAATGCAAATCAAAACTACCCTAAGATTTCATCTCATGCCAGTCAGAATGGCAATTATCAAGAATACAAATAAGTGTTGGTGAGGTTGTAGGGGAAAAGGCACACTCATACATTGCCGGTGGGACTGCAAATTGGTACAATCAATTTAGAAAGTAGTATGGAGATTTCTTAGAAAACTTGGAATGGAACCAACATTTGACCCAGCTATCCCACTCCTTGGTCTATACCCAGAAGACTTAAAAAGAGCATACTACAGTGATGCAGCCACTTCCATGTTTATAGCAGCTCAATTCACAATAGCTAAACTATGGAACCAACCTAGATGCCCTTCAATAAATGAATGGATAAAGAAACAGCGGTATATATACACAATGGTATATTACTCAGCAATAAAAGAGAAAATTATGGCATTTGCAGGTAAATGGATGGAGTTGGAGAATATCATGCTAAGTGAAGTAAGCCAATCCCAAAAAACCAAACACTGAATGCTCTCTCTGATAAGTGGATGCTGATCTACAATGTGGGGGAAGACACAGGAAGAATGGAGGAACTTTGGTCACAGGGTGGGAGGGGGAGGGGCATGGGGACAGTAAAGATGGTGGAATATGATGGACATCACAGCCCTAGCTTTATGTATGACTGCATGTATGTTGTGACTCTACATCACATACAACCAGAGAAATGAATCAAAATGTACAATGAATCAAAATGCATTCTGCTATCATGTATACCCAAGTAGAATAAATAAATAAATAAAATTTTTAAAAAATAACTGAAACAGACATTAGAAAAAAAATAAAAGGATCAAAGAAACTGAGTCGGTTTTTTGAAAAGGTAAATAAAATTCACAATCTTTTGTCTGGACTTACTAAGAAAAAAGATGATACCAAAATATATAATATTATAAATGAATGAGGAGATATTATATATGATACACAGAAATACAAATGACCATAAGATCATGTAATTGTTCACAATTGTATGCTGAACAAATTGAATAACCTAAAAGAAATGGATAAATTCCTAGAAACATACAAAATCCCAAGAAGGGGCCATAAAGAAATGGAACATCTGAATAGAGATATTGAACCAGCAATCAAAGACCTCTCAACAAAAAAGCTAAGGACGAGATTGATTCACTAGAAATTCTACCAAACATTTAAAGAAGAATTAATAGCAATCTTTCTCATTATGTCCAAATAATTGAAAAGAAGAGAACACTGCCAAACTCATTTCCTAAGACCTACATTTTGCTAATATCAAAGTCATAAAAGGACATGATGAAAAAAGAAAATGACAGACTAGCATCCCTGATGAACATAGATGCAAAAATCCTCAACAGAATACTAGCAAGCAGAATTCAACAATGTACTAAAAAGATCATACGTCATGCTTAACTGAGCTTTAAACCTGGAATACAAAGATTGTTAAATATACATGAATCAATAAATGTAAGATCCACAGTAACAAGGATAAAAATCACATGAGCATCTCAATGGATGCAGAAAGAGCATCTGACAAATTTTAACATCTTATTATAAGATCTCTCAACAAACAGTTGTAGAAGGAATGTACTTCAATGTAATGAAAGCCATATGTGAAATAAATCCAACAGATATCATGACATACAACACTAAATAGCTGAAAAATATTTCTCTAAGATCAGAAGCAAAACAAGAATACCCATTCTCACCATGTCTATTCAGTGTTGTACTGGGAGTCCTAGGCAGGACCAGTAGTCAAGAAAAAAGAAAAAGAAAAAAAAAACATCCAAATCTGAAAGGAAGAAGTAAAAATATCTGTTTTCAAATGACATGTTATATGTAGAAAACCCTAAAACCTCCACAAAAACTATTAGAATTAATTTAAAATTTAGTAAAGTTGCAGGACAGAAATTGACACACAAAAAGTTAGTTTTGTTTCTGTACAACAACAGATTATTGGAAAATAAAATTTAGTGGACAATCCCATTTAGATTATGATCAAAAATATAAAATACTTAAGAATAAATATAACCCAGGAAGTGAAATATTTGTACACTGAAAACCATAAATAACTGATGAAAACAATTAAATAAGACACACATTATTTTAAAGATATCTTGTGTTCACAGATTTTGGAAGTATTAATATTATAAAACTGCACAGTTGTCTCAAAGTCATCTGTACATTCAATGCAATTTCTATCAAAATTCTAATGGCATTTTCACAGTAATAGAAAAAATCTAAAAAATTTTCTAAGCAAGAAGAACAAAGCTTCTTGATCACAATTCTAGATTTCAAAATATATTATAAAGCTACAATAATCAGAACAGTATGGCACTGGAAAATTCAGATATATAGAGCAATGGTACAGAATAGAGAGTTCAGATGTAAATCCATACATAGATAGTTTAGTGCACATGGAATATATATCCAGGAATTGAAATCAGATATCTGCACACATATGGCCATTGCGGCATCATTCTTCAAAATTACAGAAACAAGTTGAATGTCCTTGGAAGAATGAATGTATAAACAAATTTGCAGGATATTGTGCAATATGAAATAAGCCAAACCCACATAAAGACAAATAGTATAGATCTTAGTTATACAAAGAATCTAAAATAATCAAATTCGTAGCAGTGGAGAGAAGAATGGTGCTTGCCAAGACCTGGGGTAGGAGAACAGGAAATATAAAGGTGATGAATAAAGAGTACATTTCAGGTAGGCAACATAAAAAACAACTTCATATGAAGTTGTTTCATACAGCATAGTGTCTGTAGCTAACAATACTATGTTGGATGCATAACATCTGCTAAAAAGGTAAATCTTATATTAAGTGTTCTTACCATTAAAAACAACAACAATAATAATAAACAAAGTGTGAGGAAACTGGGAGATGATGTTTGTGTTTATGACCTTGGTGGTGGGAATAGTTACATGGGTGTGTACTTATCTCCAAGTTTATGGAGTTATATGCATTAAATATAGCTTTAATATGATAATCATATTTAAATAATGTAGCTTCATAAAAAAGTAAATTGTAAATTTTTTTACTGTGGAACACTGAATTTTTTTTTCTTGTAACAAAACTTTGTCATGCAATGTAGTTATATACTAGAAGGACAGTGCTATAACAAAACTCCTATCTTAACATCACAACCTTAGATGAATGAGTTTTTTCTTAGTATTTACTTCCAAAAAAGGAAAAATTGAAAATAGTATGAATTATTTCTTACTCTAAGAATATTCGTCCATGATTACATAAAATAATTAATGAAAGGAATTAATCACAATTTCCATGCCTAGTGAAGAATCTTAAAAATAAAGAGCTCCAAAGGAAACAAATCACTAAAACACATACCATTTTTCATGATGATTCTTTATATGTAGGACAAAAAAAGCAGCAAAATTAAGTAATTTTATTAGGAATATAAAAAGTTGTATAAAAAACTAAAATAAAGTCAAAAAGGTCATTATCATTAAAGGCAGGGAATTTATTTCCTCTGGCAGAAGAGAAAAGCACACTATTACAGAAGAGTATATAACAGATTACCAAAGCACAGAAATGTGCTTAATTTCGTGAAGTAACTTAAGGGATCATATTATATTAAGTTGAAAGTGCACATTCAAAATTCTCTTTTATATATAAGGACACACAACACGGTATATTAGAATTTTCTGAAGCTTTAGAATGTGTGGATATACTTAGACTCCACACCCAGAGAGAATGATGTAATTGTTCTGGTGTGGGGCTTAGGCAGGGAATGTATTTTAAATTTCCCAGGGGGTTTTAATGTGCAACCGAGGTTGAGAATCACAATCAGTGATGCCTTTGGATGTAACCATTGTTTTAAAAAATTATTTTTTAAAGGAAAGGAAAGGGATGAGGAGGGGGGAGAAATAAAGAGAAGAAAACAAAAAGGAAAATAAGATTTTGCCCCTTCAGAGAAATGGTTTTCTATGGGTAAATTAATATCACAACCAATGGGAACTAAGAGAATAAAATTAAGCAAAGAATGTATTTCAGGAAATAGGCTTTTTGGGAACCTGGAAAGCCAGAGACACAGAATTTTTCAGATCATCCAAATAAGCATGGCTTACCCTTTGTTTGGGGCTTCCAGCTAAGGAGAATCTTAAAAACATAAAGCTCATGGTTTTCGCCTCTTCCCCACATTTCCCAGCTCATTGAAAAGTTGCATCCAGTGCACAAAGAAAATTGTATTCTGCTCAAACTTCATTTCAAAGTGTTTAGGATATTAAATACATACTGACATAACTTTTAGTCAGTGACTTCATTCAAAAATATACCCAGGCTTCAAATAACTTACATGAGCCAGGCACAGTGGTGCACACCTGTAATCCCAGCACTTAGGGAGGCTGAAACAGGAGAATCGCGAGTTCAAAGCCAGCCTCAGCAACGGCGAGGCGCTAAGCAACTCAGTGAGACCCTGTCTCTACATAAAACACAAAATAGGGCTGGGATGTGGCTCAGTGGTCAAGTACTGCTGAGTTCAATCCCCGCCCTCCCCCTCAAAAAAAACTTACACAAAGGATAATCTAGAAATAAACTAAAAAATGAGTAAAAACTCAATTATTGAATAATAAAATTATTCATTCTTTGTATTTTCATTTATTTTCCTGTTTTCCTTTTAAAAATAGTTGGACTAACACATTTATTCTTGGTGTGGATTAAAAGAACCTTTTAATACTTTGGACTGTGCTTATATGAAAGCAATTAAGAAAATGAGAACATCCTCCAGCCAAGTGGATTCCTGTGAGTCCTTGATAATCAGGATAATCACCTAATTCCACATTTCTATTTTCACCAGAGGGGGACAATTAAGAGAATTCTAATTAACCATTAAGAAATAAACAACTAAAATGAAGCCAGAGCATTCCCCCAATGCAAAGCACAATAGATTTAAAAAGAAATATGTAGATTATGCAACCAGGAAAGTAAAATGTACAGCATTGTATAAAGGGGAAAAAATCTAAAAAGACCAAAAAAAAAAAAATCCTTAAAGATTTAAGGCACATTTTTAGATAGGGACTTGGGAAGAAGGAACAACCAAAATTATAAAGCATAATTAAAATTAGACAAAATCTAAGTGGTGCTGACAATATCATGCAAGAACTTTTAAATATAAGCACTATAGTACTTTTGTGGACTGAACTCTCTTCCTTCTTCCCCCATGTGTGGGGACTTCCATGTGTTGAATCCCCCACCCCAGTATGTCAAATGGAACCATATTTGAACCCGAAGACTTTAAAGAGTTGGTAAGAGCCATCCCTATAAATGCACAATGGGTGTATTCCAAGATCCATAGTGGATGCTCAAAACCACAGATAGCACTGAACCCTATATATACTGTTTTATCTTATAATTATGTACTTTTGATAAGGTTTAATTTATAAATTAGTCACAATAAGAGATTGACAACCGTAACTGATAAAAAGAACAATTAAAACAATATACTTAATAATAGTTTTGTGAATGTGGCCTCTCAAAATATCTTATTGTACTACAGATCCTATCAACTTCAGCATATGATTCTGTTTTTTTTTTTCCTTTATTAAGTGGAGAATTTGAACTTTTACCTTTTTACTTAGAAGAACCACGTTGTGGCTTCTCTTGGGTTTATCCAAACTGCCAGCATCACTCTCTTGCACTGTTGGGACATTATTAAGTAAACCAAGGGTCAGTTGGACAACAGTGCTGATACGGTGATTGGCTGCTGGTAACAGAAACTGCAGAAAGGAAACCTCCAATAATGGGGTTTAGTGAGATGATCTGAGTGGGCTCTAATCCAGGGGACTGTATGTGGAGACAGGGCTTTAAAAAGAGATTAAAATTAAACTGAGGTCCTTAGGATGGGCTCTGTTGCAATGACTGGTGTCCTTGAAATACGAGAAGAGGTGTCATACATGCACAAAGGAAAGAACATGTGAACACATGGCAAGAAGTTTAAGCAAAAAAAAAAAAAAAAAAGAGAGAGAGAAAAGAAAATGTTGACTAAATTAAATAAATTGTATAAAAATATTTTCATTAATAATTATAGAAATAATGTGAAAAGACAATGAAAACCAAGAAGAAAATAATCACAATATGCCTCATAAAAGAGGTAACAGTTTATGAAGAAAGAGAACCTCCAAATCAATGCAAGGGAGCAAACAGATCAGTAGGGATGCTTGGCAGAAATGAAGGGGTGATTCTTAAGAAAATAAATGCCCATTAAGAAGCATATGAGTTTTAATTTTTTAATTTAAGTTCAGTGCCAATCATACATGTAAACAAAAACAATATACTATTTCATTTACTAGGATAGGGAAAATTTCTTGTTAAAAATTAACTAAAATTATGCTGATAAATATTTTTAAAAATATCTATTTCCTTCCTCTTAAATTATTTAACCTAAATTGAAAAGGAAAGGAATTTTGATGGCAATAATGGGATTGTAAGAAAGGTTTAAGATTTTGAATTATAAAGATAAGGAAATATCCCCCAAAGCAAGCAAGCAACCTCAACAGAGACAATATGGAGAGACATATTGACTCACTACAGAATACTGGGATGAGTGCAAATTTGCTTTCTTATCTGAATTCTTAATTGGCAATATAGTTGCTGTTCCACATCTGTATGTTCTCTATCTGCAGATTCAATCAATCTCAGTTGGAAAAATAATTTAGGTCTGTACTGAACATGTACAAATTTATTTTCTTGTCATTATTCCCTAGACACTACAGTATAACAACTATTTACACAGCATTTTCATTGTATTAGGTAATATAAGTCATCTCAAGATGATTTAAAGCATACAGGAGGATTTCTGGTGGTTACATGCACATACTATGCCATTCCATATAAGGAACCTGAATTTTTGTATCCATAGAGTGTCCTGGAACCAATCTCCAGTGAATAACAAGGATTGACCGTACACATTAAAGTACTATAATTTTTTGTATTCTCAAACTCACAAATTACCTTCTAGGAATTTATGGTTAGCTATTTGTTCTAAATACAACTATCTATTTCCTTCCTCTTCCCTAGTAATAAAACTTAGTTTTGAATACACACATCTTCTAGAATTCCTTATATTTTGAGCATGCAACTAAATTTTTGCTAATTAGTTATAAATATAATTGATGTGTAACAGCTTCAAGGATACATTTTTTGAAGTCTCTTTAGTATGTGCTCTTTGCTACTTTGCACACCTTACTTTTTTTTTTCCTGCAAGCTGGAAGGGAGCCATAATCACTGGAGCTAATGCAGCCATCCTGAATTATTATCACTCCCACAATATTTCATGCGCTCATCTCCCTTTCCCTATTCCCAATGTACTACTCTAGTTCAGTTCATTGTTTCTAATGAGACATTGGACTAGCCATTTACTAGAAAAATCAGCTTATCTTCATAATATCCTTCAATACTTCCTATAGGAAGCACTGTATTAATATCTGCTGAATACATGATCTAATGTTCTAAGAATATATTTTCAACAAATTCATTGTGTACTAGTGTTTAAATATAGGCTTTGTTATTATGTAGTCATGATGAGGCCAACAAATAGGGATGTGACTCCTGCTGAAAAGACTGTTATAGTCACAGATTCCGAGAGGAAGTGGAAGTGGACATTACACCATGAAGGCTTAGGGTTGGTCAAGAGGCAGGAGGTGGGGCAGTTGTGGATGACAGCCTTTACTGTGCTTGTGGGAGGTACAGATTTCTGATTGGCTAGACTGAGTAATTTCAGTAATCTCTGTGGCATAGTTGCTGCTCCTACTCTCTGGTACCAGGCCTAGGGTGATTATGGCAGGTGGAAAGTGACCTGAAGTGTGAGAGCTCCATAAACAAGGTGGCTAAAGATGCAGGCTCTGGATGGATTGGTTTGTATTTGAAAAAATACACCCAAGAGCAAGTGACTTACTGTCAAGAATGCATCAGAAGACAGAAAACAAAAGACATGGTTAATATAACCTGTATACCCAGCTCCTCTGCATCAACATGGTCACCAAGGTTGGGCTCCAGTAGCCTTGTTTATATAATGTATGCCTGCTCTCTCACTGTTATGATTTGGATGTGAGGTATCCCCCAAAATCTCATGTGTGAGACAATGCAAGAAGGTTTAGAGAAGAAATTATTGGGTTATGAGCCTTAACACAATCAGTTATTAATCCCCTGAGTAGATATACTAAGCCATAAGTCAAGGCAGGCAGGGTGTGGCTGGAGTGGGTAAGTCACTTTGGGGGCATGCCTTTGGGGTATATATTTTATATCTGTCAAGTAGAGTCCCTCTCTGCTCTCTGATCGTCATGTGAACCACTTTCCTCCACCACACTTTTCCATCATGATGTTCTGCCTCACTTTGAGCCCTGTGGAATGGAGCTTGTCTTCTATGGACTGAGAGCTCAGAAATCCTGAGCCCCCTAAATAAACATTTCCTCACCTAACATTGTTCTTGTCAGGTCTTTTAGTCACAGCAGCAAAAATGCTGACTTAAACACTGACTATGGTTAACAAGTCTGAGGGTGCATTTGACCCAAGGTACAACATCTGAGAATTCAGAACTACAATTTGAAAGTGTCCAGGCACTTGAACCCTGTTCAGTCACGTTTTCTGCATACATAGGGTAAAGCTGAGAAAGCTGGTTACACGGACAGGGGAATGCAATAGATGAGTGAGATGAGACAGAGACCCAGGGCCAGAAGGGACAAGATGCACACAAAGACCATCCTTTAAATTCCCTCTCACTTTTCAGTCTCTTTTTTAACATCATCCTGAGAATGATCTCTATTCCTGACCTTGGGTTTCATAAAATTCCTATAAACTCCCTTTATGTTTGATGTTATTGGTAAGTACAGCTGACCTCATTGACATAGTTATTTCTCAGAAATTATCATGAGAAAGTATAAAGACCCCCAAACCGAAATTAAGCCAGTGGAAAGAACTCCAAACAACACTTAGATTTTTTTTTCCTGAGCTCCTTTCTGACCTTCTAATCAACAATCTCAAATTCTTCATTTTCCTACTCCTCTGAGGCAGCTTTCCAGACAATTTGATTCATTTGGCGCAAATCCTTTGAGATCTATTCTATATTAAACACGTTCATTCCCTCTCTAAAGGTGATCTGGGTAAGTAAGTTCTTCTAGTGTGACCTTGGCCCCCATTCATTCTTCAACATACATTTTCTTTCTTTCTATTGTCTTGATTGATATTTATCCAAGGTACATTTCTGTAAAATAATGAAGTTCACATACACGCAACTGAGCAATGGAGGAAGTGGCTCTCTGTAACACAGAAGTTGTGTTGATTCCTACAGGATTTTTCCCACCTTGGAACAAAGGCATGGCAGATGAAAACAGGGCAGTACACTCACAGCTGAGCTCACAGCAAGTCACAGGGGAATCTAGGTGAGCTTAGCTTGTGCATCACTCACTCTTGTTTGCTGTGTTTCTCCACGTGCTGCCTTGGGGCAGTATTTATTTACTCCATGATTCTCCTACTGTTTGGATACTTTCCATTGTCTCCAAAATTCTACAACATCAACTTTTTTTTTTTTTTTTGGTACTGGGGATTGAACTCAGGGGTACTCGACCACTGAGCCACATCCCCAGCCCTATTTTGTGTTTTATGTAGAGACAGGGTCTCACTGAGTTGCTTAGCGCCTCGCCATTGCTGAGGCTGGCTTTGAACTAGCGATTCTCCTGTCTCAGCCTCCCTAAGTGCTGGGATTACAGGCTTGAGCCACCGCGCCCGGCTATCAACTTTTTTATATCACTCTTCCAGAAAGATCTCTTACCTCTCATCCACCTTACTTTTCTTCAAGGTAAAGTTGCACATTTCTAAATTTCCTCTGTTTATCAGGATTTGGGGAATTTTAAATTGCATTAGGATTTTAATTGTGTTCATATTAGTACTGTTTGACTATCTATCTATGATTATGGCAGATTGCCCAACCCAGTTTTCCCTTAAACCCCTTTCATATTTTTCAAAACCTGAAGTTTTCAGAAACACACATATTATGTTATAGGAAATATTCTCTGCGTATGTCTGTGTGTTTCATGAAATAAAATAGGCAAGAAAATTAGTTTCTAGCACTAACTTAATGTTTGGGTCTATATAAATATCTATAGATTTTATTTTAACCTGTTTTTGCTTGGTCCAATTAGATATAACTAGATATAACTTTGAATTTCACATCTACTTATTTTGAATAGCATACCTGAAGCTTGTATTTCTTATACATTAGTACATATTTGTACCAATATTTCAGGACTGAAAAGCACATCTTTTAATTGTGCCATGGAAAATAAAAAACTAAATGAGAATAAATGAAAGTCATTGGTAAACATTACTATTTACTTAGAATAGAAAATAATGTATAAAATATACACTAATAAAAATTAGAACACTATATTGTCATGAATACTTTATGCAGTGATCTTACTGATCCAGGTAATAAGTGTGGAGAAGTTCATTATGATTGAAACAAATTCTAATTAGAAATTACATGAATTGAGGATAATGTTAGCATTCAGATTTATAGTTGTCTTCATTTGAATCCAGGGATATTTCAAGGGCTATTTAAGACTTACTAAAATGTCTGCTCAAGTAATTACTTTTTCTTAACATTATGAATACACCAAGTTATATCATTGTGCTTGAATAATAATAAAGCATAAACATATTAATTAGAATATTTCATTTATGATTATGATGATTAAAATGACATCTTCAAATTGTAGACCTTTTAACATTAAAATGCTAATTTTCTCAATTATTGAAAGATAAAGCATTATCTGAAATTTTCTAGGTATATAACAAATGGGTTCCTTGAATTCAATATTAAAGTAATTAGATCCATCCATGGCTTTGATTTTTTAATTTAAAATAGCTGATTAAAGATACAATACACTCAATCACATAGTCCTTTTGTTTAAGAAATGGCACTGGTCGAGGAATAAGAACTATTCCCTGATTGTAAAAGAAGTAAATACTGTGGCCGAAGGCCTGAGGAAGAACAGTGAGTTTTGTTTGCCTCTCTCCTGAAACCTGTCTCAAATCAAGGCCGGCAGGAAAGGGAAGTGAGGGTTTGGCCTAGCATTGACAGGAAGTACAGGGTTAATGCCATAAGGACCATCTTCACCTCCTAGTGTGGGATTTTGTTCCTGGTTAACCCTATTACCCTGAGTACTTTCTTCACAAAGCTGGGACCAGGAATGCTAGAAGCCCTTTCTTATTGCATAGACTAATAGAATCTAAAGGTAAGAATACTCCTTCCTACATCTTTAGGTTGAATAAACCTACAAAGGATTAATAGCTTGGTTGTCATTTCTTTTCTGGCATTATTTAAGCAAACGCAAACCTTACAGTGTAGCCTTACATACAATAATGCACTTGTCCCCAGGGTTGCAATCCAATGTCAAATACAACTCTGTATATATACAGAATGACCCTATAATAGCTCTAACTCCAAGTAGTGTCCTTCCATGTAACATTAGAGATTGTATTGTATATTATTTAGGATGGACTATATTGCATCACACATACAAAATAATCAACAAGTCTCAAATATATTATCCAAAACAAGTTGGTGGAGGGAGACTCTTCTATACACACTGAGGAGGACTGGTCAGATGCAGATGTGCCATAAGAAACAAGAGGTTCCCTATAATACACAAGGGGAGACCTAGAGAGATTTGTTTTTGTATTTGCAATAAAAAAGAATTCTGTAGCAATGGGGATTACACACCAGATTTTTAATGCTTCTAACTAGAAGTGATATATGTTGTTTCTCACAGCACACTGGCCAGAACTTTTCCAAAGTTGTTGTGATTAAATAAAATTTGATGACAATGAACTCATTTAAATGAAGGGAGACATGAAGGGGAAAATGCACATTTTGATAACAATAAATATCTCTGCCACATATGGCAATAAGTTAAAAGCAAGATAGTATTTGTCAATAAACCAATGACAATGAGATTACCACTTGTCCTTTTTAGTGAAGAATCACCATTTTATTTCTTTTACTACTGGAGGTAAAACCCAAGCACACTTAACCACTGAGCCCCATCCCCAGCTCTTTTTTTGTATTTTATTTAGAGACAGGGTCTCACTGAATTGCTTAGGGTTTTACTATGTTGCTGAGACTGGCTTTGAACTTGCAATCCTCCTGCCTCAGCCTCCCAAGCTGCTGGGACCACAAACTTGTACCACTGTACCCGGCAAGAATCACAATTTTTGAATCAATAAAAATCAATTACTTTCATGGACCAAAAAGTCAAAATTACTAATGTTTTCATTAACGTATAATATCTACCTATCGGTTAGTGACCATAAAGAGTCACTATTCAAAGTATACTGCATATGCTGACTTGTTAAATCCTTATAAAATATATACTTACTTATGAGCATGTTATTGATGTAAGTTAAAAGAAAAAATGATTTATAAATTTAAAGAAAAAATATAATCAGGATATGTTAATTGTAACAGAATCTTTTTAAACATGACTTTGTCACTTTTTGTTAATCCATAAAAAATATTTACAAAAATGTATTTACTTTGAATAAAACTATTTTTTTTCCACTGGAGAAGCACTGGGAATTTCAAATAGCCAATAAGCAAAGCTTAATTTAAAGCACCAGGTTTAAATTAAAGATAGGATTTGGCTCTGACATAAAGAGCATATTTTTAAAATTTTATCAATTCAGGCAGAAAATTTTTGCTCTAGGTACAAAAGGTGCTCTGAAATGTATTAGGAAATCTAGAATAAAAATAGCACTATATAATCAGTACAGAAGGAAACTGTTATGACCTGGATTTGGTTCAAGTTTTATAACACTTATAGATAAGGTTTATTTTCTTTCCCTTCCTTCCTCTTAAAAGTTTTCCTGAATCCAAAACAAAACAAGTTTAGAACAATGACAATTGCTGAATATTAAAAAATTTAAAAATGGAATTTACAACGTTGTAAAATATTTTAACTAAAACACAATGATATATCTATAATCACCTATTGCCTTTCAATGGCATTTGAAATAATTGACATAGTAGCGATTGCAGGATAGTTCCTTTGCTGGGTGTCCTTCAACACTTTGGCAAAGTATGCCTTATTTCCCCAAGGGTACAAACCCAGGAGGGCTTCTTTCCAGGTTCCTTAGCTGTGGCACAACTGCTGAGACTCTATCCATCTTGGGTAGCTTCTCTGAGCAACATGGGACCATACCACCAATTCTAGGATTCTTCTTTGGTTCCTCGCTCACTACCTGAGGTAAGTAATACATTTGTCTCACACAACTTGTCATGTGTGTGTGTTCTGTCTGACTGGACTCAGACAAGTTGGTAACTACTGTACATGGCATCTACTTTGCAGATATATTGGTGCTAAGTAGCTGCTTTTACCAGATATCTTTCCAATATTTTGGTAGTATCCTATGATACCATAGCTAAAATGGCTATATTTTTGTGCCACCAAGCATCAATAAGGAATTCAACAGAGTTGGTATTATGTAATATAACTTCTGAGCACCTCATTTTTCCAAAATTGTTTGAGATTAAATTAAATTCGATGACAATACTGAGGATCATGATGATACTAATCATATCTAACATTTATTAGGTAGCAACCAGGAAGAGTTATTGCTCAAAGCACATGGCATATATTAATTTCAAATCCTCATGATCACCTTATAAGGGAAGTTTTGTTTTTATTCCCATAAATAAAATGAGGCACAGGTTTGATGGGACTTGTTCAATCTCACACAAGTAAATAGCAAAGTCAGGATTTAAACCAAAGAGATTCCAGAGTCTCATTGCTTAATCCCTTACACTGTGAGACATGCCTTAGTACACGGCAGGCATTTCTGATGAAGAATCTTCATAAGGAGAGCCATAGCTAGCTTTTGACCTTGTTCTGCTTCAGCAATGTATTCCCCTCTCAGCAAGTCTACCTTGCTGGTCCCTAGGCCTGAATTGTTCCTCCCTGAGATATTTGCATAGTTGTTTTCTCATTTTACTTAGGACTTTGCTCAACTGTGTAACCTTTAAAGAGACTATTTCTGACCACTCTTACCAATCAAGTAATTCTCTGTCACTTTCTTCTTATATCATTCAGAACATCTGTCACTACCACGTGGTAAAATATTACATATTACTTTATCACCTGCAACTGCCACCAAAATATGTAACTCCCTCAGAAAAATAACTCTTTCTGTCCCGAATTTTCACACATATACCAAGAGTTGAATATATATATGTGTGTGTGTGTGTGTGTGTGTGTATTCTCTATTAATTCATCTATCTGACCATCCATCCATTTACCCATCCATCCCTTCATCCTTCCTTCCACCCATCTATCTGCTAATCAATTATTTTTCTACCCTTTACAATATAAAGAACTACACATTATTTAATCATTCACTATTAAAATGTCACTTGTAATTACTTCATTAATTTGTTTATTATTTTTCTACTTTTTGTTTCTTTTTCTCACAATTACTTCAACAAAATCCTGAGCAATCTGAATGCAGCACTTGGAACACTCATAGGCTGAGCAGAAATATAGCTTTTCATCTTAACTAAGTGAAGATAAGTTTTAAATTCAGACTGTACATGGTTCTGTTTATACATTTATTTATTCTTAAACTTTATATGGGGCAATCACCGTTTTGTGATCTCCCAAGTTCAATTTGAATCCAGAGTGATGCTGCACTGAAATCATTAACATCATGCCACTATTTTTCAATCCAGATCAATTACTGTTTAAAGGACACTTAGGAGTCATACATACAGTTTTTTAAGAGGAAAAAATGAAATATGTGAAATTGGCTATAAAAAAAGAACATCTTTTCAAAGTAGGTGTGAAGACAATGTATTAGATATCTAAAATTGTAATGGTGCTGGATTCTTTTATTTCATTCTCAAGGTATTTCTTTTAATGTTTAAGATTATTTGCTGGGGGACATATTGTAGTTTGCTATGCATGAATTTAGAGAGAGACAGAATAGCAACTGTCTACTTAGTAGATTTTATTGACTTCTGGATACATTTCCTATTCCCTAAATCACTTTCTCCTTTTCCCTGAACTGAAAACTGGTCATCATTCAATTGAATTTCTAGATTTTCAGCAAAAGAGGCAATATCTTAGATAATTATTGAATCCTACCCGGAGTTCCCAGGTTTACCAGTATCTTGAAGGTAGTTTACAGAGTCTTGGAAATAGAAAACCCAGGGGTAGCACACTATGGATGGGGGAAATGCCAGGAGTCAAGAAAGGGGCACAGAACTGCGAAATGGAAAATTCCATGTGACCAAACCTTGTGGAATATACACACTTCAGCCCTGCTTGGAGGAGCCATAAGCACTATATTGCAAAGAGCCTAGACAATTGAGAGATGGTGGTTGAACCTGCAAAACTGAAAGAACCAAACAGAATTAGATCCTGAATGATGGTATAAAAGGTTCACTCCTAGAACAACGACAAGCCCTTCACTGTTGTTCCTGTGTACTTCATAGCTTACACGTTTTAAGATGCTTACTGTCTCATGCATTCTTCAAAGCACTTCATATAGAGTTAACAATTTCATTATCTCAAGAAATCTAAGATATGGGAGCATTATTATTACTGCTTTATAAATGAGGGAGAAAAAGGCACAGGAAGATTATGGAACTTGGCTTTAAATCACAGAGTAGCTACCAAGTAGGTAAGCTAGGGTTGATATCTAATGGTATTATTGCAGATCTGGGCTCTTAACTACTGAAATAAATGCTACTTAGTATTAACAGCAAAGCCAATGAATGTCAGGTAAATAACATTTAAATAAATAATATTCTGATTGAAAACTGAGTAGTCAATTAAATTTAGAACTTTTATCATTACAATGACAAAATATTCCTTTCAATATGAATGCTCTCCTCCTTTGTTCTATGCAATGGTTGTTGCATTTTATAAAGATTTGAGTGCAAACCATTTTCAAACCAACTTGAAAAAAATGGAGATATCAAATTCATGTTTTTGTCAATTATTTTTCTATGAATAAGATACTTGTATTCTTATTAGCTTTTCTAAAAAGGAAGAGATGCTTCTTAGTGTGTACTTGGACCACAGGAAATATCCATGTTTTTGCTTTATTTTTTGTTTAGAAAGTAAAATAAATTTGATAGTATGTCGAAGATAGTACCATCATGTATTTAGAATGTTAAAAAATAAAAAATAAAAAGGAATATATCTAGCTTTATTCTGACCATTTACTAAATATTGTTTAATAAACTGAGTTGTAAATTTATGAATAGAAAGTAAAATATACCTATTAAACTAAAAAAAATTATTTGCAGGTAAAATAACCACTAAATATATATCATGTGTATGTATGTGTACATATACATGTATACATGTATATGTAGTATGCATATATTATATCATATATATTATATACTATGTATCTTTTATTTCCACTCAAAATTTTAAATTTGAATCTCAATGATTCTGAAATTTAAAATACATTCATAAGGACCTCAGATTTAAGTTAGATAATCATGGAGCAATCACAGATCATGGAGAGAGTTCACGAGTCTAGATTGTTCCAGTTCCACAGACCTTATCCAGATCCTGAGGTTCCATTCATCCTCCCAGTGAATAAAACCCTCCCCAGTGTTAGCTGCTACCCTCAAACTACCTGGTTGTGTTTTCCAGTGATTATCTGTTAGCTCTCTCCACATTCTACTGCCTTGTCCCTTACAGACGCAAGTCGCGCACTTGCTGCTGTTTGCAGGTTGTTCAAATTGGTTTGTATTGGGGGCTTTAGAGGGGCGTATTCTCACATAACTTTGTGTGTAGAATTTTCCATGGCTGGTTGACTTTGTTAACCAGGTGCTCTGTTTTGATGTGAAGACTTGGGAAACACGTAAAACTATTCTGTCACTTTCATACCATCTTTTAGAATTCTCTCTCATTTCCTTTTATTACTTTAAAGAACTCCACTGATTTACAATTTATAATTTAGATGCCCTTAAACTCAACTATATAAAGCCATGTAAAGTTTAACATTTAATTACTTTAGTGTATTTATGAAGTTGTACAACAATCACCACAAATATTATAGTATTGTATCTCCTTATAAAATAAACCTTATAAATAATTCCTCAGCCATACATAATTTCTAATCTACTTTCTATCCACACATTTTCATAATCTGGACATTTCATGTATGAAGTATCATAAAATGTATTTTTTTCTGTGTTTTAGATGGAATGTGACAGAAATAAACATTATTTTTTAAGTTCTTTATCTCAGCTAGAGTGGCAGCAATTCCATAATAAATTTTATGGTGACCTATTTATATACATGCTTTCAAGTTAGTTTCCTAATACAGGGCAATGAAGCAAGCTTTGAGTATGTAATACCATAACTTTACAAAGAGTATTCCAAGAACTCCATGTGTATTAACATATTCAATGTTCACAGAAACCTATGATGGGTTACCTGTTTCTCATCTTAATTTTACTGATATGGAAACTGAGGCAAAGTGAAATGATGGAATTTCCCCAAGCTAAATGGCAGAGCCAGATTCCACATCTAGGTATTTTGTTTCAAAGACTCCTTGTTCTTTGTCCATTGACCATAGGACATATGAGTGGCATATATCTTGAAACTAGGGGATTTACAAAATCATTGGTTTTAGTTCCATTCATAGTTTCCAAACTTTCTCATAATACTTAAAAAAATTATTTCTATCGTAACTAAGAAATATTTTGAAAATACTCATTATTGTATCATACTAAGCTATTGAAACCAAAGACTGCTTTTCCCTAAAGTGGATTCAATACTGATTAATCATATTCAACTGCAATGGACAATATAATGCTTCTTTATTGAAAACACAGAAATCATGTTAGACTTAAACATAATTGTCAATAACTATAAGACATTAAAATATCACCCAATGAGTATTGGATTGAGTGGAATAAAATTACTTATAATCAAGTAAATTATCAAATGATTTTAAAACAGTGAGGGGAAGAAAGAGTGCAAACTTTTACAGGAGCCAGGCAAAGCTGGAATAATAACTCTCAGTTCCTTTCTGTTCTGAATCAACCCATCTAGGAAGCATTCTCCTTCCCTTGAGAGAAAGGAATTCTTACTGAATAAAAGCTTCTTTCTTCTTAAAATCTTAGAAAAAACTTTTGAAGAATTTTTCCTTTCCAAGTTGCCAAAATCATTTATAGATTAAGTTACAAACTATAATAGAAAATCAACATATTACTAGGAAATTGAATAGGAAAGAGTTTAAGAAGCACATTCTCACATCTAAGATTCCCTTTCATAATTATATGTGCAGAACCACATTCCCCTTTGCAGTGGCACCCTACCCCAAACACCCCCCAGCTCTTAGCAACAGTTACTGAGCTACTGCGTGCTCCCTGGATCCTCAGGGGCACATAAGTTCTGATCTTATATAACACAAAAAAGGTAGCTGAGTAGCATCCACCTTTTCTGGAAAGCAGGGTAGGGGGAAAATTTTTAAAGGAATTATTTCTTGTGAAGCAGAATCCTTTGAAGCAGCACTGCTCATAAAAAGAACAGATGCTATAACATCACCAAAAACCAAAGTCGCATTTTTGAACTGCCTGTGTGAAATGATATTTTAATATGAGAGCAACAATAAAATTAAACAGCATTCAGGTTTAGCTGTTCAGTTCCAGAGGCTCGCCGCCAAGTGAATCAGTATAGCAAACCACAGAAGGCATATCCTTCACTGGCAGAATGTATCACACAGGACTATTTTGGAAATCAAATGGAATAATTCCCCCTAAAGAATTCTGCAAACTATGAAGTTGTACAAATGTATTTATAACTATTTTTGACATTTTCTGGATAGTTTTATAAAGAAAATCTAAGTGTAGTTATACTTCACATTTAGAAGCATAAAGGATAGCAAAAATTTTCAAGTTATTGTTCGCTCATATGCTGGAGTAGCATTTTTAAATCTCCTGAGCATAGTTTTCAACACAATTTTTGCTAGAATTTATTTCTCATGTATACACTGATGGCCAGCCAGCTTCTAATCTTTTTTTACTAGTTCATTTTTCATTAATTTAAATTTTACAAAATGAATGTAAACCTTTCTTTCTTTTTGTACCAGGGATTGAAACCATGTGTGCTTAACAACTTAGCCACATCTCCAGCCCTTTTTATTTTTTATTCTGAGACAGTCTTGCTAAGTTACTTAGGGCCTCGTTTAGCTTCTGAGGCTGCTTTGAATTTGCAACGCTCCTGCCTCAGGCTCCCAAACAGCTGAGATTACAGGTGTGTGACATCATGTCCTGCTGGATATAAATCTTAAACTTACATTTACAGTGTGTTGAAAAAAATTTAAAGAATACTTCTACATGTTAAGGGATAGTGTGGAAGAAAGAGTGGAGTCACTTCTATAACTGAAGGATGGAGAGGTATTGCTATGATCTGAATATTTATTTCCTCCTTAAATTTATATCTTGAACTCCTAACCTCTAAGGTGATATTATTAGGAACTAAAGCCTTTTGTGGGGAGTTTAGGTCATAGGAACTGAGCCTACATTAATGGAATTAGTATCTATAAAATAAGCCCAGGGGAGCTCATTTGCCCTTCTAGGATGTGAGGACACAGCAAGAAAGTTCTATGTATAAGCCATGGAACAAGCCTCATCCAGCATGGGATCTATCAGCACCCTCGCCCAACTGGTCTGGGACTTCCCAGCCTCCAGAACTGTGAGAAATAATTTCATTTGCTCATAAGCCACCCAGCTTATGTTATGTTGTTACAGCCTCTCAAATGGACCAAAACAGGTGTTATCCTTTAACGTGTTGCAATTTTACAGTTATGAAGTTCTACCTGTCAAACAATTTGTATCTGTATACCAGAGTACACAACAGAAACTTTTGTTAACTGTGCTTCCAAATAGAAATGGTTTCCAGAAACTCACCAGTTGTGCAGTTTGTAAATTCAATATCATCAATTGCAGCTCCTCCTCCCAGGTCCCTTGTCCTGATACCTTGAAAGATGACCTCAAAGTTCCTCCACTTTCCTAGCCGGATGATAGCTTTTTGCCAGTGATTACCAGGGTTCTTCCTACTTTCTTGCCATACTTCTGAGAGTCCTTTGTCTGTCTGAAGTTAAAGAGGGAAATAATTAAGAACAACAATGGCAGCAATAATAATAAATACCCAGTTATTTAGCATAAAACCAATTGACCAATGAAAATTGGAAAAATAAAACATTGGAACTCTGATAAAATGTCCAAAACAGAGTATATCTCACCACAACACAGGCATACTAATATACAAGTTTCCCAAGAGCAGTTCTAGTAGAATCAGCAATAAACTTATTTTGGTATTTTCAGAGATACTATTACAGTGTCCTACTTGGTTAAATCCACCTGTCTTTGCATGTACACAAAATTCTTAATATTGGATGGAATTCAACAATTTATAGGAATCTTGGGTTTATAGTTTTAGGTGCTCCACCCCTACTTTCTAATTGTATTCTTTAATTATTGAGTTTGCATCTTCCTTCCATGAGCTTAAATCACTGGCCTAGATAAAAATAAAAGAAATAGAAAAGAAGTGTATGTGGGAAAAATCACTTATTCCTAATGAATATGGTTAAAGAGTTGTGTCATAAATTGAGCATGGAGGGAAAATGATAATTTCCAAAATAAGCCAGATTTCAAAAACCCTATTATTACATAATTACATTATTTTTCAAGAGTCCTGTTTCTTTGCAAAAATTCTTCAATTATAAAAATGAATTAATTTTCTAAAAATGTTATGTAAATATCTCCTCTGAATAGCTGAGGCTGATCAACTAGTAAGTAGTACAATATTTTAATACATGAACAGCCCTAGTGATGTAACATGCCATGAAATAATATAGAATATAATCCTAATGATCAAGAAAAAATGACTCCTTCATTAAATATGCAGATATGCAAGTTGAGCACTTGGTCCAGACTGAGATCATATACGCTGCTTCTTTGGTGTTCTAGGACTAACCCTTTTTGGTACTGGATGATTTATCAAATCATGATCATGGATATTTATCAAAGAAAAAGAAACAATATATTGCAATGCATTTATGGTTAGTCCCCAATTAAATACTATTTGGTGCTATATCATTGTGCTTTCAAGATGAATTTATAAGATCCTTATCTTAAACTTGAAATCAAAATATTGGAACAGAGGGGACCATTTAATGGAATGGCATCTAGAAAATCAAATGAGATGTTTCAACAAATTCATACCATACAACTATTAAATAATTTACAGATACTTAAAAGAATATAAAACAAAAGAAAAAGAAATGTCTAAAGAGGGGATTCAAAAAGTTACACATTCATGATTTCATGCTTTTAGGGAAATAATATTAATAAATATGACTAATGTCTTGTTCTGTTGTGGGCAAAATATATACTACATCATATGATTCTCTGTGTGATAGAAAGTGTAACTATGTATCAATTAACTTAAAATTAACCTTGCAAAATAATTATCTATTTATAGATAGATCCTTTAGCATCTGTCTGAAAACAATCATGAAACTTTACACTCAGAATCAAGTGACTCTACATTGAAGGGGATGGGAAATTCACACTTACTTAATGGAATGTCATATCTTTCTGACGGCTAAAGAGAAGTTCTTTACAAGGTTAGTCTCTGATTCACAGTGATGTTTTAGTGATTTGGAATCAGAGATTATTAGTTAAATTAAAGATTAAAGTAGAAGGGGTCTGATACTTAGCAATATTAGAGTCATGAATATCGATGAAAACCTGCCTTAATTCACAAACTTTATTAAATTTCCCTATGCCTCTGCCTCCACATTACAGAGCCACTCATCAGGTATAACAAGCCCCCAAAGATTTTCAACAAATAACATCCAAAAGAGGGTCATGTTTCCTTTAAGTCAATAAATTATGAACCATTTCTTAAATCTTATAACTAGGCTTCTAGTAAAAGAAAATGAACAGACTTAAATATTCACTGTAATTTTATGTGATAGAAAGGAGGGTAAATGATTTTAGAAAACATACATGAGTGCAAAATGGAATTCTAATATATTTGGTATTATTCACTTTGGATATAACACCAATTCTTATCCCTATAATTACTAAAGTATTCATCCAAATGAACAAAGGAGATTTATTTATTTATCCATCCATTTATTCAGCAAATATTTAATGCTCATATGTTGCTAGCTGCAGATAATAGATACTTCGGGTAAAAAGTAAGTAGATATGGAGCCTACCCTGTGGAGGAATTAATCTAACATAGAATTCATACAAATAAATCACTATGGAATCCCTCTCTCTCTCTCTTTCTCTCTCTCTCTCTCTCTGTCTCACACACATCCTTAGTGAAGAAAAAAAATTTGAAAATTACAGAGCTCCTTTACTTATTTACTTGATATGCTGATTTCAATTCATTTTGAATCAAGAAAGATAAAAATCTCTCCCTTTTAACCTATGAATTTGCCACTAAGAAGTTATGTCTTACATTCATGTGGACTTTTATTTCTTCAGTGCTGCCAGAGATTGAACCCAGGGTCTCCTGCATGCTAAGCAACTGCTCTACCACTAAGCCACATCCCTAGCCCTCATGTAAACTTTAAATTCAAGACTTCAAGAAATGAAACATGAAAGTGATTAATTACACTAATAATAGCAAAAAAAAAGAGGCATGAACACCAAAAAGGTTAAATTGTAGAAACTGGAGAAATGCTATTTATTCAATTTAACATTTTCTCCAACTGGGAATTGATTCCCCACACAGTATGTGTATTGGCCCTTTGTCTTATGCATTGCACATTTGTGTTTGTACTCAAAGTGTTGGTTCTCATACTTTTCACCATCTTTCCTTTTTGGTCATGGGAAGGAAAGCAATAAAAAGTGCTAAAAATGCAGAGCTACTTCAAATTATAGAGACATATTAATAATAAAACCATTTGGAATTTCAGTATAACATTTAAAGTGAATAGGTAAATTTTTTCACAAAGAATTAGTTCATTTTCCCGAAACCATTTAGGCAATCTTCCCTTTCTCCACTTATACTTTATCATATTGACACTTGTAGAGTTACTGTGTCAGTCTCTGTTCTAATCATACCTACAAGTTCCTATATTTTCTTTTTCTGGAAAGATTTTAGGGTAGTTGCTTTTTCATATTTCTCCTGGACATTACATATAATTATATAAAAATTTAAGAAGACTTTGAAAAGTAGAGAGAAGAAGGTAGACTAGCTAAGTCCTCAAGTCTTGAGAAAACAAGATGGCGAATTGCCTAAGTTCCTTTTCTTCATCATGTATCCCAAGTAAATTATTAAAAACTAGAAACCTGGGAACTCTAATAGGCACAGACTTCTCTTTCTACCCAAAAGACTAGGAAAGGGCAAATATAATAAGAAAGAAAATACTTGCACAATAACTGTTCTATAATAGCCAGACATCACTGGAAACCAGTCTTATCTCTACCTGCACACCAAAAGCTGAGCACAGAAGCCAAAATTTGCATCCACATCAAGCTATAACAGGGTCCCAGAGTCTTCCCCCTCAAGATGTTCTTATATAAAGGAAAGCTAAGAAATCTATCACAGTATTGTAGTCTTATCTTTTTGAGGTGCCTGTCATTTCTTTTTGCAATGGAACTATGTCTAAAACAAATCACACTCTTTGCTAAAATCTATAGCCATTTTCTTTCCATTTTTTTTGGTGCTGGGGATTGAACCATGGGTCTTACCCATGATAAACATGTGTTCTGCCATTGAGCTACATCCCTCGTCCCTACAGAAATTTTAATGTGGAAGAATTATTATACTCTTCTTCAAATACTCCTTTAATATAAGTGCCATGATTTTCTGGAAGTGAAAAAACTATATAAATAGTGAAGAACTCAGGGGCTGCCAGTGGTTTGAGGAGATGGAAAGAGACTCCAATAGAAGAAGCACAGAGAAACTTTTTAGGAGAAGAGAATCTCTACGGAATATATGATGCCACAATAAATGTAAGCCACTGTGCATTTGTTAAAACCTATGTCACTTTATGTCACAAACAGTAAACTCAGTGCATGTGATTAGAAAATAAAATCACAAGTCTGAAATATTCCAGGAAAAAATGCAGAATCTGACAAATCAGTCTAAACATGACAAAGGTGTGAAAAACCTCACTGAGGAGACTTGGGAATTAAATTTGGAAATGAGTGGAGCTCATAAAAATAAAAGGTAAAGGAACTGCACATAGGTATTCTAGAAAGTTGCTTCCCAGAGAGGTATGGATGACTTAAGAGTTCTGAAACCTCTAAAGATGTATACTAGACTGAAAAATTAATTAAATTTCTAGAAGATGATGGAAGCCAGGTTTCTCAGTGTTCCAGGGAAATGTTACAGATAAACTAAGGGAGAAGGCTAAAATGACCCACCTGGTAAGGGACTATATTTGGAAATGGAATAATATAATATTTAGATTAGTATAGACACAGATGGTTACATATAGAAATATTTATAGATACATTCATATACATAGAAATATATATTACAGTTTAGTAAATGTGTACGTGCGCGCGCACACACACATGTGTATGTCTGTCATCTGAGAGGCCCTGCAAGCAACAAGACCTGACTTAGTGCTCATACTTGGTTTCTAAAACCATTTTCCAATAAAAAGAACCGGGGTCCTGAGAGAAATAGCTGATTCTAGCACTGGTTTAGGACACACATATCAACCTAAGCCAGAAAGTGAGTAAGGACTTAAATAAATACCCAAAATGATTGGGGTATATAAAAGGGATATAGAAGTCAACTAAATATAGTCTCAATGCCCAAAGCAAGAACAACCTAAGCAAGAAAATAAATAATGTATTATTGGATTATAATGTACAGTGTACAATAAATATCAATGGATGCATAAGGATATGAATAAATAATGGGAAGAACGGATAAATCTCCCACACTGAAGGATTCTGAATAATTTGAATAAATATTCCAATATTAAGCAGGTGGAGTGTAAATTCCCACTCCTGTAGTATAGACTGCATGTAGTGATTCTCCTTTAAAGAGGATAATATGAAAAGGGAGAGGGCCAAGAAACCTGACACTATTTCAGGCCAGGTGATCAAGATTGATATCACTCATAGTATCTCGTTTTGGTAGCATGCATCCTTGATAAGTTGTGAGAACAATGGAACCTCTGTGGTCTTACTCTCCCAAACATATTACCCAAATCCAGAGAGGAAAAACATCAGATTAAATACTACTGCATGGACAGTCTGCAAAATATTAGGTCAGTACTTCTCTAGACTGCACAGATCATCAAAATGAGGAAAATCTGAGAAACTACCACAAACAGAAGCCAAGAAAGCATGAGTATTACAAGAGAAACAGGACATTAGGAGGAAAATGAGGAAATATGGATAAAAAATGGACTTCAGTTACTAATAATGTCCGATATTGGTTTATTACTTGGGACAAATGTACCATTCTAATGTAAGATACTAATAATAGAAAAAAGAGTGTGGGTGCACCAGAACTACTCGCACTATATTCCCAATAGTTAAATAAATCTAAAACTGCTGTAAAACTTAAAAAGTGCATTAAACAAATTTTTAAAATCTTCTTTTATTACATATGGGTATTATATGTCTTATGAATATTATATATGCAAATTATGTAATTCTCATGAGTAACGAGAACTTATCAAATCTGAGAAAGTCAGAAAAGTGATTTTTTGAAAATTTCTGTCAGAAAGTCAGAAAAGTAGTATTTGACCTTTGTCCATTTGTAATATAATAAAAAGCATATTTTCTTTTTTTGTTGTTTTGCATTTGGTGAACAAGTTATTTTATTTTGTTCTTTTTACATATACATGATAGTAGAGTGTATTTTGACATATTGTACATACATGGAGTATAACTTATTCTAATTAGGATTCCATTCTTGTGGTTCTACATGATGTGGAGTTTCACTGGTTTTGTGTACAAATATAAGGATAGGAAAGTTATGTCCAATTCATTCTACTGTCTTTTCTATTCCCATCCCCGTCACTTCCCTTCATTCCCCTTTGTCTAATCCAATGAACTTCTAAGTTTCCCCTCTCTAACCTCTCTTGTTGTAGGTTAGCACATAGTTTTTAAATAATCCAATTAAACAAACCTTTCTTTTTGTCTGCTATGTTCATGAATTGTTTTTGCGTAAGTTTTTGAAAAAAATCAGTATGGGAATAGATAGTAGAAAAAAAAATCTAACAATTTTCCTATGTACACATATGAAAATATTTAATTGAATCCCACCATGGTACCCACCCACAAGAATGGAGTCCTAATTAGAATAAGATATATTCCATGCTTGTATAATTTTATCAAAATGAATTCTACTGTCATATATAACAAAGAACCAATAAAAAAGAAAAACTGTATATTTCAATGAACATAATGCTCACAGAATATTAAGCTTAGCCAATGATATAAAAGATTCAATGCCATACAAGAATCCTTTTAATATAATAAATGAAATAAAAAATCCTTTTAATATAATACAACAAAATAAAATCATTTCATACATGTTTCAACCAAACCACTATACAGGCCCCAATTTTATTTCCCACCAAGGGAAAGACTAGAATATAGAATATTTCAAGCCACATAGATGGTTTTTTTGGCATTAAAATTCTTCACACTAATAATAACATATATTTAAAACATCTTTTAAGAAATGGAAAACAGTGCCTAGAATTTTGAATATCTGTATCTAACAAATATATACATACATAAAATTCTTTAAGTCATCTAAAATATCAAGTATCTGAAAAAATGAGTACCTGTAATTTTTATTCCTTAAATTGCAAATATATCAAAAAGTAGTTTATATATGCCAATGCTATTTTGATCCTCAAAAATAAAGTAGAGAGGCTGGGATTGTGGCTCAGTGGTAGAGCACTTGCCTCACAAGTGGGAGGCACTGGGTTCGATCCTCAGCACCACATATAAATAAATGAGTAAATAAAGATCAATCAGCAACTAAAAAAAATTAAAAATAAATAAATTAAATAAATAAAGTAGAGGGGCTAGGGATATAGCTCAGTGGGTAGAGTGTTTGCCTTGCATGTACAAGGTCCTGGGTTTGATCCCCAGCACCACAAAAAAAAAAAAAAAGAAAGAAAGAAAGAAAGAAAGAAAGAAAATCAAACTTTGAGGCTGGGTTGTGGCTCAGTGGCAGAGTGCTTGCCTAGCATGTGTGAGGCCCTGGGTTCGATTCTCTGCACTGCATACAAATAAGTAAAATAAAGGTCCATTGACAACTAAAATTTTTTTTTAAATAATAAAAATATAAAGTGGAAACAAGTATAGATTATTTAAAATTTGCATAAGCTCTTTATTCAGAAAAATCTTATGAACAGTTAATATAATTGAAGAGTAATCTGAAGTCAGTGGCTCTGGTTTTTACAGAAAATTTTCTATGCTGAGAGAGTAATTTTGAGGGTTTAACAAACTTACTCATTGGGTAGATATGTGCAACTATAGACATATAAAATATTTTACATGAGTTGTGAAATTATTTTAAACAGGTAGAATATTCTTATTTGATAGAACAGCATTCCTTTAAATTCCAAAACATTCATTTCTTGACAATTTTCTTCAAAGATTTAGGCAACCAAAATAGGACACTCAGGTGACGTAGGCATTTTAATGCAAAGCATTATAAAGATGAGTAAAGTTGAAGTTATACAAATCATTTTTTGGAATCAGTTTCATTTTTTTACTATACTAATCTTTGTTTCCCAGGATTTTTGACTACAGAATCATAAACTCTTTTACATTGTATAAGATAGAAAATTTAGCTTGTTTCTATTCACACTAACACACAAATAACATAAACACCCCTATATACACGTATATGTTTGTTTTTGTAATATCGCAGCTAGCAAAAGCCTTTCAAAGTTGCTCCTTTGGGATTAAGAACCACATTCTTTCAAGGATTTTTTGTTTTTTTGGTACTGGGGATTGAACTCAGAGATGCTAAACACCCTAAGCCACATCCTCAACCCGTTTTGGCTGAGAACAATCCTCCTGCCTCAGCCTCCAAGCCACTGGGATTACATGCTTGTGCCACCATGCCCAGCAAAAGCCACATTCTTAATATGTTATAAAGAGATTCCCACAGCACTGGTTATGTCTGTTCACGAAGCAGTCATGATATCCTCAAGCACAACTCATCTGATCTTTTCCATTCTCCACACAGTTGTTTACTTTTGTCCTCATGTCCTTATGGTAACATGAACCATGTTCCTGACTAGAAGTCAATAATACAACATCTGAAAACTCTTTAGGTCTTTAAAACATAGCTAGTGAAGTTAGATCATTTTTTCTTCTAAAATGGCCTAAAGTGAATTGTCACATATACGGAGTCTGTACCTCAAGGGTGCCACAGTATTACTGACCCATGACATTTTCTCAGCCACTAAATGTATCATCAAGACATCCTTCAAGCAGAAACATGTGGGCACTGATGCTCCATCTGGTAGGATAGATGTGGCATGGATCCATCTTTGTTGAGGTAATGCATGTTCAAATTAGCACTGTCCTTGATGTGTCTATTGAACAAAATTGGTTGATCAAGTGATCTTATGAAATTAATGCCCATAATATATCTAGAGGATGCTAATGATTGATGAGCAGACAACACAATCTCAGGTTTAAGGGGCTCAGAGGCCTCTCTGCTCAACCTCTTTCCTACCAGACTTCTCTTAATTTTTCCTGCTTCAGTTATATCCACCTTCCCTTAGTCCTTCAATGGCCAAGCTCCCTCCCATCTCAGAACATTTATATGAGATGCTCTTTCTTTTTCCCCAGCCCAAACTAGTTTATTCCTATTCACTTTCCAAATCATCACTTTTTCATAGCCGTCTTTATTGACACCTTCAAAAAGGACCACGCCACACACTCTGAGAGCACAGGACATACTTCTTAATACTAACTACATACTAACTATAATGGCGATTATATATTCTTCCCTGGCGTAGAGAATTGATAACTCCATGTCTATCCCATCAGGTAAATAGAATATAGTGATGGGGAAAATCTGGTAAAAATTAGAAGCACAGTGCCTCACACATAGCAGGTGCTCAATAAATAACTGCAAATGAAATATTAAATTCCTCCACAAATACACACATGTGTGAAGTGGAACAGAAATATATTATATAACCAAGTATTTGAAAATAGTTTGCAAATGTACTTATTATAAAAGAACTAAATTTGCTGCTTCTTTTTCAAACTGTGGACAAGGGCCTTAGGAGTAGTCTAGTCTACAGCAGAGATGCACTTACTGGAATTACAGGAAAGCAGTATTTAAGGACTGGATTTTTTCCTTTAAATGTCACCTTGAGAAAATGTTTCAGGAGTTTCAGATGGTTTCTGTTCTCACTCATATGGCACTGATGTGCTTTAATTTTTATAGACACTTTTATTTCTCACTTTCCAAAATCATATTAATTGTCTGTCTTCTCCACCAAAGTTTAAAGTCCCTGAGGACACATGAGGTCCAGAGCCTTCTCCATCTTATTCACTTCTGGATCTTGTCTACCTAAAAGAGAGCCTGGAGGCTGAGACAGGAGAATCACGAGTTCAAAGCCAGCCTCAGCAATGGCGAGGTGCTAAGTAAGCAACTCAGTGAGACCCTGTCTCTATATAAAACACAAAATAGGGATGGGGATGTGGCTCAGTGGTTGAGTACCCTGAGTTCAATCCCTGGTACCAAAAAAAAAAAAAAAAGAAAGAAAGTCTGCCCTAGTGTAGACACTTAACATTCACTTGGTTAATGTCTACATATACATTTAATTTAAATTCAGTGAATTTAGGTGTTGAATGGACTTGTTACCTCTGGTTGAAAGTTGATTCAAAAATTCTCTAAATGATTTCTGGACTTTAGATTCTGTCTCTGATAATGGTAAAAACTAATTTTGATGGGTTTGAATTATATAACCAAATTGCACGCATGTTAAATTAACACTTTAAAACTCACCAAAGGGTGTTTTTCCACCGATAAGTTATCCCAATCCTATAGGTAAATTGTGTGTAATGCTGAATAGGTCACACAATAGAATTGTGTGTAATGTTGAATAGGTCATGGAGCCGATTGTTCTGAGAAACTAACTTTCAGAATGACTCTTGCAAGGTCTTTGCTACACTCTGTATAGAAAAGGCTCACTAACCCAATTAAGATCCCTCTCTATGATTTTCAAGATGATTTCCTACTTAGAAGCTGATGGCCGATTTCCATCGTCTTTCACACTACATTTGTCTTCTGAAGGAGAAAAAAAAGCATATGGTCGAACATAGAACAATGGGAAAAAATAAAAGGGTAAAGTCCTTAGGAAGCACCTGACAGGAAGAATAATAAGAAAAGGCAGCAAGGTCAAAAGCAAGATGTCAGTTATGAATGATTCTATCTGTCTCGTGGCATGCTGTCGTTCATGAAGGTTGATAACCATTCAATGCAAACAGAAGAACAGCATTTTACAACAAAATTACTGGATAAAACTCAGTTTGTCTTCCTCAAAGGGCGGAGAATAATGAAAGAGAAAATAAAACAAATATATGCATGAGAAAGAACAATGTTTCAATCTCAATAAATGAATAGCAATCTTTAAGCTAAGATTCTTACAGAAATTCTTTCCCCAAAGGAACAACTGTATACATTCTTTATGAAGCATAAATGAAAAATCTTCAGCAAGGATTAAAAGTAAAATTCTCTACATTAAATCTGAAAACCAACACTAAGAGTAGACACAGAATAAAATATGTAAAGATATGGGTACGCGGCAAAGTATATATTATGTATATGTAAGAGAAATGTCTTGATTGAATAAATCACTGGATTTACCAAAATAGTAATTCTCTTTGGCATTTTCTTAACAATAGATGAAATCAAAATATCTAAAATTGACTAAAGATTTCAAATAATCTCATGTCAGTTTTGTCAGATTTGACGTCAAGTGAGTTTACAATTTTCAAAATATTTTAATATATTTTTAGACTTTAAATCAATGGATGGGGGTGTTTGTGAACTGTGGGTCCTAATACATAGCATGTGGTGGTTTAAAGAGATAATATAGGTAAAAGGATTCAGGTATCACATAGACATGGGACACAATAGCTCTTGTTATGTTGCTGATGGGGATAAGGGTGGTGAAGAAGAGGCAGAGGTGAGGAGACTAAGGAGGACTCGGGGTTACCATGAGGAAAAACAATGTTAGCAATTTGAGAAATAAAATGACAGACGACCTCATTCAGAGGTTAGAATTTCAGAGATGAAGAGCTCGGAACTGGGGAGATTTCAGGTGAAGATATGTTTCTGAGGTAGTTGCAGAGATTAGGAGGTTAAAGAGAAGAAAAAGGAGAAAATCAGGTGCATATCCAGGAGTTTTATAAAGAAGGAATAACTGATAAAATTAACCAAACATGGAACATGCAGTAAAAGTTAGAAAAATTTTGAGAGACCAACCACTCACCTCTTAATGACCAACACCCCATCTCCCTAATGTTCTCTCCTTCTCCATCACAAGAAAAGTTGGCAGTAGGGGAAAGTGATATTGGGTCAAACTGTTCTTTATTCTGTCCACAAGGTGGGGTCATTGACCTAGATCCGTTGACTTGCTCAAAGCTGAACAGATGAAGAGAAAGCGGCTACGTAGGCAGAGCTCCTAATGCTTGTAATTCAGGAAGTGACCACAACTAAAATGTGATGTTTGGTCTGCTCCTATGCTCATGTATAGTTATATATAGCATACGTGTGTTCCTTACTGGGATGAGTTCCTTCGTAGCAAATGTCATGTCTTATATCAAAGATGCCTAGTATAGTATCCTATGTAGAGGATGCTCAATAAACTATAAAGTCTCTGCTAGAACAATTGAAATATGGATTCCTCTTTAAAGGGAAATAACAGTATTCATTTTGTCATTTGTAATGTGGACATTTTAACTGCTGAAATGCCAGAATAAGAATAAAAAATAACAATTTCAATTTGGGTTAGCCTCTCAAATTATTATGCATATAAAAATTATGAGAGCCAGCCTCATTAAGGTTTAATATAATAAAGGAGCTGTGTTCATCCCTTAAAGGCTTGGGCAGTAGTACTAAGACTCAAAGGCTCACAAATAATGGAATTAATTATCAATATATGGTAAGATATTTACTAGGGACAAGAATACTATACAGAAGGGAAAACTTTTGCATTTTATTTATTCATATCCTTGTCTCAAGGATTAAGAATGGAGATACTAGAGAATAACAGGATAAAACTAAGTGATAAAACTTGCTAAGACAAAGTTCATGTGGTAAAAATCAATGAATCTTAGGACTATACCAGGACTTAGCTATTGGCCACCGACATTCTTCATGGTCACATTTATTAGTTAAAAGAAAATACAAAATACACACACTCACACACACTTACATATCTGTGTGGGTATGACTAAAAGGAAGGTAATCAGAAGTGTTAAAATATATTGTAAAGGACAAAAAGGATACAGAATTCTCTCCATATGCTTGAAAGTTCCTTCTCATTTATCAAAGATTGAAGATTCCAAAACTGCATGTGGGCTTAGCAGTCAAGAATGTCATGACCAATTAGTGATGTCTTTCATAAGAACTGGCTGAGAGACAGTGCTTTTTTATAAGTATCTCCCATCCTTTCAACCCTATAGTAAGTGACAAATGAACTAAACTCTCACCACTTTCAAACTTGACTCATCAATATTTACTTCATTCTGAGCTCAATGGAGTATCCTGGAAATAATCCAACTTTCTACTAATTTGACATGTCATTCACCATTCTGAGCCTCTTTTTGCTCATCAGAGGCATGATAAGTGTCAAATTTACCTTGCAGGTGTTGGTGAGCATTGAGGATCAAGAGTCCTCTAACACGATGCCTGGCACATAGAAGGCATTCATGTTTTACCAACAGGTGTTCATTCATGAACATTATGATTGTTAGCAAATTAAAAATTTACTCCGAAAATAAAAACCGTAATTGTTTTAAAAGCATCACCTCTCATCCTATTTTCTTTGGAGAGAAATAATTTGAGAGAAAAGATGAAGAAAAAGAAAACTAAGAAAAAAAATATGTACATTTTAATTCCTCATGGATTTGATAAATGCTTTGGGATATGGGCAAGAAGTGAGATTAATGAATGAGCTGGTAGCCTGTGGTGTGAAGGGGACCCTGAGGATATTTATCTGGCAATTGCCCAGTTTCACAATGCACTGAACTAAGAGCTCTCCACATTAAACCCATTTGTGTTATCAAGAAATGGAGGTCTTTTGGGTTTTTTTGGTGGTGCTGGGGATTGAACCCAGAGGCCTTGTGCATGTAAGGCAAGCACTCTACCAACTGAGCTGCACACCTGTAATCCCAGAACTTTGAGAGGCTGAGACAGGAGAATCGCCAGTTCAAAGCCAGCCTCAGCAACGGTGAGGTGCTAAGCAACTCAGTGAGACCCTGTCTCCACATAAAACACAAAATAGGGCTGGGGATGTGGCTCAGTGGTCGAGTGCCCCTGAGTTTGATCCT